>JAVSCE010005018.1:0-48640 GCA_032199065.1 Smutsia gigantea | reverse complement strand
GGACTAAACTACTAATTTTTCATTTTTCGGTCGTCTAGCATAGGGCTGGGATACAGATGGCCAGAGATGAAGGCAAATCTTTTAGCGTGCCTACCTGCTATTATTTCTCATCTCTGTATCAACAGGAAGAATGTTGAATACATGGATTTGATAAGACTGATATTTATTTAATGGCAGAGGCTGTTAGAAACAAGAAAAAGAACTAGACACCTATTTGTATATTTTCCTTGGTGAAATTCCTCTAATGCATATTTTAAAAGAGAAAGACTACTGTCATTCCCAAATATATGGTCTTTTGCTACAAACATTTTAAAACTGAATGGAGAAAAATAAGATCACTCTTGACTATAAGTAACTTACTCATTTCAGTCTGTGTAACATTCTGGCATAACAAATGAAACCATGGACACAATGCTCTAAATGCAATTCAGGTTCACAAAAGCTTATCTCTGTGTGATGAATAGAAAGAATGAGTCATTCATTTACCCTTTATGGAACCAGTGTGTCTCTTTGGGGTTCAAATTATGAGCAAAGCCATCAGCCAGCAGAGGCTTAGGGTGGGCTTTGTGACTTTAAGTGTATTTTTAGAAAGACGAAATATGACCAGGGAAATACTGCTAACTGATAGTAATTCTTTACTAACTTGGACGCCTAAAAAAGTTAAGGCTAAAAGTTGAATGAAGAGTATCTCCAAAGAGGTGGGAGAAAGAGTCTAAGTAATTCACTCCTAAATATTATAAAGCATATGTATTGAATCTCACTTATTTAATGACAGAGAGAGAAAGGACAATAATGGCAAAACTACAAAGGGTCTCATTTATAGCATTTTGTAGTAGGGACCTTTGAAAATCAAATGAGGCTGCTTCTAGCTGCTACTGCTATCAATTACCCAGCAGCCACAGCCGTGGCCATGGCCATGGCCATAACAACTGCCACGGGCATGTTGTGTATTACCTCTGGGCCTGCTAATTCCAAACATGGGGGGTCGTAGCCACAGACTGCGCTGAACAGACCGAATGCTCCGCTAGTCAGATTTTGTTTTACAAAACGAAATGATTCAGTACGTCAGAATATTTTAGATAATTTAGCCTAGTTCCACTCCTTAAACATATGAACTAGATTATATACTTTGCAATAATTTAACCTTCACTTAGCCATTTTCTATGCCATACAACTACATGCTTCTCTTTATTTTTGTTCCTTCTAGATTCACAAAATTGTAACAGTGATCTCTAGTCTAAGTTATAAGGTTATACTGAAAATAAGGTGATTCATGTCATGTTTGATGGCCTTCATTTTTAAACACGGAAAAATCAGTTCCGTGAAACTGATGTTTTAGTTTGAAAGATGAAGGTAACCACATAGAAACAAAAAATCTCATCCCAAAGGGTCAGCTTTTTATATTCATGGAAGTGGCCTGCAGACCCCCTGCACAGCTTGCTCCCCACTCCAGCCCCTTCCTTGTGGAGTCCCTCAAATTCTAGTGTTGATGGGGGTTTCTATGAAGATATGAAGTGCTGGAAACAACAAGAAAGAGTTAATGCTCCTCCCTCCTCCCGAACTTTGGAAGAAATCAGATTTCATCAGTGAGGTTTGGCAATGTGAGAAACCCTGTAACCAATTTCATTTCCTGATAAATGAATGGTCCACAGGGAAAGTATGCCAGTGAGTTTCGGAACTGTTGAGAGTTCAGACTTTACTGAAAGACTTCTTGAAGGAGCCAGCCTGTCTATTGTTTATCACTGCTGAGCCAGCCAGCCCCACGCACACAGGGCAGCTGCCAGACTCCATTTACTAAAGCGTGAGCGAAAGGGCCTTGCAAACATGTGGGACCCCTTTAAGAAATGACACTGGTATGGTATATCCCTTCTATTATGCTAGCCTTTTTAACCTGTAGGGCTGGAAACACGTACCTATTAAAATTATTTTAGAACAGCAGGTTTAATGGTCTTCATCATTTAAATTTAATCCCCTTCATCCAGCCAAAAACAATATATCCTCAGTGTTCAGTTTAGATATAGAGTTAGGAAAATGCAATATCTAAAAATAAATACTTATTAAATAAGTAGGAGTAACATGCACGAAGTCCATCTGAGGGGAGTTGGAGGGATAAAAGTACCTCAGAGTACTGAAACAAGTTTACGTGAAATGTAAGTCACCTAATTAATCACATCATTTACATTTTAAGCTTGAAATGAAACACCTGTATGTTTAAAAGTATACTAAAAGGCAATTCTCATAAATACAACCATGTATGCTATACTTATGCTTGAGCATTTTTTTAAACTTTTAAAAACACTTTTCACATTAATTCAGAATTGGTCAAAGCATATCATTTAAAATATGTCTGCTGAACTCAAGTGAATTTTTGTCAAAAATATCTTGGCATTTAAAATAACTAATTTAGCCTCGCTTAGAAAACACATACAATTACCCTACATAAAACAGTAAATGAACACTTGAAGGTGGGAGAAGGGGAAAAGTCCTAAATAATGGCTTCAGGCCCTTCATTATAGAAAATAAAGAAAACAAAAATCTGAAACTCGTGAGCTTTCAAGAGGCTTGCAGGCTTGGACTGGCAATACGGAGACCTGGAGCTGATCAGCCTCACCCTTGCAGACACACGTCACAGCAGCAACAAGGAAATGCTGGAGGTTTACAAAGGACGGGGAATGTTAATTTCATCCACCAAGAATTACATGGAAAATAAGGAGAGAGGGAAAGCCCTTAGCTGCTTCTTTAACATTTAATCCACTTTTTCTCTTCTTCCATGGCTTTGGGACCACAGGATGAATTCTTTCTTTGAGTTCAATGTTTTTTGACAGGGAGCTGGGCTGACTCTAGGCTCAGCCTAGGGAGAGAAGTCTGCATTCACTTGTAGAGATCAGTACTAAGTTCGCTTTATTGAGTTCTTCTTTTTGTTGATGTGGTGGATGATGTTGATGGATTTTCGAATGTTGTACCATCCTTGCATCCCTGGGATGAATCCCACTTGATCATGGTGTATGATCCTCTTGATGTATTTTTGAATTCGGTTTGCTAATATTTTGTGGAGTATATTTGTATCTATGTTCATCAGGGATATTGGTCTGTAATTTTCTTTTTTGGTGAGGTCTTTGCCCGGTTTTGGTATTACAGTGATGCTGGCTTCATAGAATGAGTTTGGAAGTATTCCCTCCTCTTCTATTTTTTGGAAAACTTTAAGGAGAATGGGTGTTATTTCTTCTCTATATGTCTGGTAGAATTCAGAGGTGAATCCATCAGGTCCGGGGGTTTTGTTCTTGGGTAGTTTTTTGATTCTCGATTCAATTTCATTGCTGGTGATTGGTCTGTTTAGTTTTCCTGTTTATTGCTTGGTCAGTCTTGGAAGGTTGTATTTTTCTAAGAAGTTGTCCATTTCTTCTATGTTTTCCAGCTTGTTAGCATATAGATTCTCATAATATTCTCTTATAATTCTTTGTATTTCTGTGGGGTCCGTCGTGATTTTTCCTTTCTCATTTCTGATTGTGTTTATGTGTGTAGATTCTCTTTTTCTCTTAATGAGTCTGGCTAGGGGTTTATCTATTTTGTTTATTTTTTCAAAGAACCAGCTCTTGGTTTCATTGATCTTTTCTATTGTTTTATTCTTCTCAATTTTATTTATTTCTTCTCTAATCTTTATTATGTCGGTCCTTCTGGTGACTTTGGGCCTCATTTGTTCTTCTTTTTCCAATTTCAGTAATTGTGTCTTTAGACTATTCATTTGGGAATGTTCTTCCTTCTTTAAATATGCCTGGATTGCAATATACTTTCCTCTTAGAACTGCCTTTGCTGCACAGAAGTTGTGGCTTTGTGTTGTTGTTGTCATTAGTCTCCATATATTCTTTGATATCTGTTTTGATTGGTTGTTAACCCATTGATTAATTAGGAGAATGTTGTTAAGTCTCCATGTATTTGTGTACCTTTCTGATTTCTTTCTAAAATTTCTTTCTAGTTTTATACCTTTGTGATCTGGGAAGTTGGTTGGTAGGATTTCAATATTTTTGAAGTTACTGAGGTTCTTTTTATGCCCTGGTATGTGGTCTTTTCTGGAAAATGTTCCATGTGCACTTGAGAAGAATGTGTATCCTGCTGCTTTTGGGTGCAGAGTTCTGTAGATGTCTGTTAGGTCCATGTGTTCTAGTGTGTTGTTTCAGTGCCTCTGTGTCTTTACTTATTATCTGGTTGATCTGTCCTTTGGAGTGAGTGGTGTGTTGAAGTCTCCTAAAATGAATGCATTGCTATTTCCTCCTTTAATTCTGTTAGTATTTGTCTCACATATGCTGGCGCTCCTGTGTTGGGTGCATATATGTTTATAATGTTATATCTTCTTGTTGGACTGACCCCTTTATCATTATGTAATGTCCTTCTTTATCTCTTGCTACTTTCTTCGTTTTGAAGTCTATTTTGTCTGATACAAGTACTGCAACACCTGCTTTTTTCTCCTTGTTGTTTGCATGAAATATCTTTTTCCATCCCTTCACTTTTAGTCTGTGTATGTCTCTGGGTTTAAAGTGAGTCTCTTGAAGGCAGCATATAGATGGGTCTTGTTTTTTTTACCCATTCAGTGACTCTTTTGACTGGTGCATTCAGTCCGTTTACATTTGGGGTGATTATGGATAGGTATGTACTTATTGGCATTGCAGGCTTAGATTCGTGGTTACCAAAGGTTCATGGTTAACTTCCCTACTATCTAAAAGTCTAACAACTAACTTAATATGCTGTTACATACACAATCTAAAGGTTCTTTTTGTTTGTTTTGTTTGTTTCCTCCTTTTTCTTTCTACTCCATTCTTTATATATTAGGTATAATATTCTGTACTCTTTGTCTATCCCTTGATTGACTTTGGGGATGGTTAATTTAATTTTGCATTTGCTTAGTAATTAGCTGTTCTGTTTTCTTTACTGTGGTTTTATTACCTCTGGTGACAGCTATTAAACCGTAGGAACACTTCCATCTATAGCAGTCCCTCCAAAATACACTGTAGAGATGGTTTGTGGGAGGCAAATTCTCTCAGCTTTTGCTTATCTGGGAATTGTTTAATCCCTCCTTCAAATTTAAATGATAATCTTGCTGGATAAAGTAATCTTGGTTCAAGGCCCTTCTGCTTCATTGCATTAAGTACATCATGCTACTCCCTTCTGGCCTGTAAGGTTTCTGTTGAGAAGTCTGATGATAGCCTGATGGGCTTTCCTTTGTATGTGATCTTATTTCTCTCTCTGGCTGCTTTTAATAGTCTGTCCTTATCCTTGATCTTTGCCAATTTAATTACTATATGTCTTGATGTTGTCTTCCTTGGGTCCCTTGTGTTGGGAGATCTGCGCAACTCCATGGCCTGAGAGACTATCTCCTTCCCCAGATTGGGGAAGTTTTCAGCATCACCTCCTCAAAGACACTTTCTATCCCTTTTTCTATCTCTTCTTCTTCTGGTACCCCTATAATGCGAATATTGTTCCGTTTGGATTGGTCACACAGTTCTCTCAATATTCTTTCATTCTTAGAGATCCTTTTTTCTCTCTGTGCTTCAGTTTCTTTGTATTCCTCTTCTCTAGTTTCTATTTCATTTATTGTCTCCTCCACCACATACAGTCTGCTTTTAATACCCTCCATTGTGCTCTTCAATGATTGGATCTCCAACCGTAATTCATTCCTGAGTTCTTGAGTATCTTTCCGTATCTCCATGAGCATGTTAATGATTTTTATTTTGAACTCCCTTTCAGGGAGAGTCATGAGGTCCATATCATTTAAATCTTTCTCAGGAGTTGTGTTCATAACTTTACTCTGGACCAGGTTCCTTTGGCGTTTCATATTTGTGTATGGCGCCCTCTAGTACCCAGAAGCTCTACTCTGTGGAGCTGCTCAGCCCCTGAAGCAATGCGGGGATTGTAGGGGAGTGGTATTGGTGCCTCTGGGGAGGAAAGGGCTGTTTGCTGGTTCCTGGCTGCTATGCCTGTCTCCACTGCCGGAACCAGTGGGCTGAGCACACAGGTATAAGCCTCTGTGCTTTGTGTTTTTAGTTGCTGTAGACAGATCTTCCCTCTGGCTGGCCTAACACCAGGGAAGGATTTCCCGGTTTGCAAGCCCGGTGGGGCTGGCCAGAAGAAAGGCGCACTAGTCTGTCTGTCACAGAAGGGGTTCTTGGAGCTGTGTAGGCAGCCAGGGAGCTGGAGCACCTGAAGATCACGAAAGCTCCCAACCTGCTGGGCAGAGTGCACCCGGACAATTTTGTCTGCCTGTCCTTTCTCCTGAGCAGTAAGCTCTGTGCAATCCTTGCCCCTTTAGCAGCCCTCTTGCTAAGGGCTTCTTTGTTAGGAAGTCTCTCAGACTGCCCGCCTTTCTTTTGTCCCTGAGCAGCTGGGTAAGGATCCCTGCTTTCACAAGCAGCTGGAATGTTAGTCTCTCCAGGAATTATGCCTGTCTTAGCTTTCCAACCCCCTAATTACAAGAGTATCATGCAAGCACCATGAAATGTAGGTTTGTGCTCCCAGAGCAGATCTCCAGAGGTAGGTATTCAGCAGTCCCACATCTCCACTCCCTCCCTGCTCCGTTCCTGTTCCTCCCACTGGTGAGCTGGGGTGGGGGAAGGGCTTGGATCCCACAGGACCACAGCTTTAGTACGTTACCCTTTTCTGTGAGGACTGCTCTTGTCTCCAGGTGTATGCAGTTTGTTGCCATCCTCTTTCCCGTTGCTCTTTCAAGGGTAGTTGTAGCAGCTTTATTTTCGTATTATATGAGGTTTTAGGAGGAAGCCTCTGTCTCAGCTCTCACACCGCCATCTTTAATCCAATGTGACCAAGTTCGCTTTATGTAGGTCAAATAATTTGGTAACAGAAAGTAAAGACTGAAGGGAAAGGGCTATTTTAAAACCATCTGAGTTATGACTGATCAGTCACATGGACTGAAGAAGATGTCCACTTTCACACCAGGTTCTTTTGGTCTCCACAGCTTGTAAATCAAGCACAAAAAAAGGAATTTCCAAGTATTGTGCTTATGAGCCCCTTCACATTTTAATTATCTACGTGTATAATAATGCATTGTATTTTTAAATTTAGAAAATAAGCAAGACTGGAAAACTAAAAGGTTGAGTTTAAAAACAGGGCTCATGGCCTGTGGTAAGAGCATTAGTCTGGTTCATAACATGAAAACTGAATGTTTAGAGGCTGATCGTCAGTGTTTTGTAGAACAGAGCTATAGACTATTTAGTTTAATGGTCAAAAGCACTTGAAGCCTTTAGTTAATCTCAGGAACTGTTTCTTGTAAATACTCTGCAAGGCACATGAGTTTCTTATATAGTAAGTTACAAGACACCTAAACGTTTTGCTGTTTCTTCTCAATGTGGCTGCCTCCAGACCATCTCAAATCCAGAAGCCACATGGGGCAGGAGCTAGGGGGAGTGGGAGGGAGGCTCAAAGGGCGGGAATGTTGAGACTTGTAGAAAAAGCCTGACATGATTACACTCATAGAGTTTTGACAAGGGAAGCTGTTGAACATGGAGGGGAGGCAGACAGGGCGGGATTTCCCTCAGATGCTCGCTCATCAACTAAAAATCTAGGAGGTCAGGAATCAAGCTTCAGCTTTTGCCTCCTTGCTGAAGGACAGACAGCATGATTTTTACAGCTAGACAATGAACAAGGACCCATGATCCTGGGGTCTGGACAATTAGGCATTTGAGGTAGTTATTATGAGGAGGAGGTGGGAAAATTCCCTTTTTCAGTATGCTCTTCCTTCCTTCAAAATTCTTTTCAGTCCACATGAGTCACAACACTCTCCCGTCTGAGAGTTGAGCATGCGGCTCCTGGGAGGCAGGTTCTGCAGACTCGGCCAGGAGCAGAGCAAGCCTGGCTGTGGGTTACTCTCCCACCATCATTATTCCTTATGCCTCTCTTGAGACTTTCATTCTGAGAGCAGAGTCACTGAGAAATGGGTGTTTAAGTGAAGCGAGCAGATATGACCATATACAGCTGAGGACACATGGGCACAGAGGCATTTGGTGAAGGATAAAAAGGTAGCCAATGACAGTCAACAGGAAAACACTCCTGGATCCTTACTTGGGAAACTGGCAGTGGGTATGAGGAACGACACTACACATGTGAAGTTTCATCCACGTTTTGACGATGGGGGTAGTGGATAATGCTATAAAATGTCAGAATTTTTCCAACACTGAGAATTCAAAACATTTACGACTGTGAATACTGGAAACAAGAAATGGTAGTTTAAGTTTTGAGGTGGGGAAGCAGAGGGATCAAAAGAATGTTTACTCTGTTTTATAGGAAAAGAAGTTTTATGAAGTGCTCTTTCCAGGGGAAGACATAATTATTATTTTCTGCTGGGAAACATTCTGGCTAGTTTACAGTAAGGATCTGCTATAACATGGGAAGGGCTTAAAACCCATACACTTAAAAGCTGGCTAACACATTTTTTCCTCTGTTGAGGCTCTGGTAATGTTTATTCTCTATCTTGGTGGAGAAACGTCAGAAATGTGTCAGCAGGAGAACCCTGATACTGCAGAAGCAGAACAACATTCAAGTGCATTTTAAGAAAGCTGGCAAACAAAACAACCCAAACTACCCTTAATCTTACTACTCAAAGTATGTAAATATTGAATAAAATACATAGGAATAAACCTAACCAAGGAAGTGGAAGACCTATATCCTGAAAAATACAAGACACTCTTGAGAGAAATTAAAGAGAACACTCATAAATGGAAATACACTCCATTTTCTTGGGTAGGAAGAATTAATATTGTCAAAATGGCCATTCTGCCTAAAGCAATCTACAGATTCAATGCAATCCCTATCAAAATACCGACAGCATTCTTCAATGAACTGGAGCAAATAGTTCTAAAATTCATATGTAACCACAAAAGACCCCAAATAGCCAAAGCAATCCTGAGAAGGAAGAATAAAGCAGGAGGGATTACACTCCCCAACTTCAAGCTCTACTACAAAGCTACAATAATCAAGACAATTTGGTACTGGCACAAGAACAGACCTATAGATCAATGGAATAGAATAGAGAGTCCAGATATAAACCCACACATATATGGCCAATTAATATATGATAAAGGAGCCATGGACATACAATGGGGAAATGACAGCCTTTTCAACAACTGGTGTTGGCAAAACTGGACAGCTACATGTAAGACAATGAAACTGGATTACTGTCTTAACTCCATACACAAAAGCAAACTCTAAATGGATCAAAGACCTGAATGTAAGTCATGAAACCATAAATTTCTTTATTTTTTAAAAAATAATTTATTTGGGTATCATTAATCTACAATTACACGTGCAATATTATCGTTATTAAACTAACTCCTTCATCAGGTCCCCCCCACGACCCCCATTACATTCACTGTCCATCAGTGTAGTGAGATGCTATAGAATCACTGATTGTCTTCTCTGGGTTGTACAGCCCTCCCAGTGCCCCCCCAACATTACATCTGCAAACCGTAATGCCCTTTTTTCCCCTTATCCCTCCCTTCCCACCTATCTACCCCAGTTCCTTTCCCTTTGGTAACTATTAGTCTGTTCTTGGGTTCTGTGAGTCTGCTGCTGTTTTGTTCCTTCAGTTTTTTTTCTTTCTTCTTATACTCCACATATGAGTGAAATCATTTGATACTTGTCTTTTTTGGCTTGGCTTATTTCACTGAGCATAATACCCTGTAGCTCCATCCATGTTGTTGCAAATGGTAGGATTTGTTTTCTTCTTATGGCTGAATAATATTCCATTGTGTATATGTACCACATCTTCTTTATCCATTCATCTACTGATGGACACGTAGGTTGCTTCCATTTCTTGGCTATTGTAAATAGTGCTACGATAAACATAGGGGTGAATATGTCTTTTTCAAATTGGGCTGCTGCATTCTTAGGGTAAATGCCTAGGAGTGGGATTCCTGGGTCAAATGGTATTTCTATTTTGAGATTTTGAGGAACCACCATACTGCTTTCCACAATGGTTGAACTAATTTGCATTCCCACCAGCAGTGTAGGAGGGTTCCTTTTTCTCCACATCCTTGCCAACATTTGTTGTTGTTTGTGTTTTGGATGTTGGCCATCCTCACTGGTGTGAGGTGATATCTCATTGTGGTTTTAATCTGCATTTCTCTGATGATTAGTGATGTGGAGCTTTTCATGGGCCTGTTAGCCATCAGAACTTCTTTGGAGAAGTCTCTATTCATGTCCTCTGCCCATTTTTTAATTGGATTATTCGCTTTTTGCCTGTTGAGGTGCGTGAGCTCTTTATATATTTTGGATGTCAACCCCTTATCAGATGTGTCATTTATGAATATATTCTCCCATACTGTAGGATCTCTTTTTGTTCTACTGATGGTGTCCTTTGCTGTACAGAAGCTTTCAGCTTGATATAGTACCACTTGTTCATTTTTGCTTTTGTTTCCCTTGCCCGGGGAGATATGTTCATGAAGAAGTCATTCATGTTTATGTCCAAGAGCTTTGTGCCTATGTTTTTTTCTAAGAGTTTTATGGTTTCATGACTTACATTCAGGTTTTTGATCCATTTTGTGTTTACCTTTGTGTATGGAGTTAGACAGTAGTCCAGTTTCATTCTCTTACATGTAGCAGTCCAGTTTTTCCAACACCAGCTGCTGAAGAGGCTGTCATCTCCCCATTGTATATCCAAGGCTCCTTTATCAAATATTAATTGACTGTATATGTTTGGGTTAGTGTTTGGATTTTCTATTCTGTTCCACTGGTCTGTGGGTCTGTTTTTGTGCCAATACCATGTTGTCTTGATTAGTGTAGCTTTGTAGTAGAGCTTGAAGTCAGGGAGCGTAATTCCCCCTGTTTTATTCCTCCTTCTCAGGATTGCTTTGGCTATTCGGGGTCTTTTGTGGTTCCATATGAATTTTAGAACTATTTGTTCCACTTCATTGAAGAAAGCTGTTGGTATTTTGATAGGGATTGCTTTGAATCTGTAGATTGCTTTAGGTAGTATAGCCATTTTGACAATATTTATTTTTCATAGCCAAGAGCATGGGATGAATTTCCATTTCTTAGTGTCCTCTTTAATTTCTCTTAGGAGTGTCTTGTAGTTTTCAGAGTATAGGCCTTTCACTTCCTTGGTTAGGTTTATTCCTAGGTATTTTATACTTTTTGATGCAATTGTGAATGGAATTGTTTTCCTGATTTCTCTTTCTGTTAGTTCATCATTAGTGTATAGGAGAGCAACAGATTTCTGTGTGTTAATTTTGTATCCTGCAACTTTGCTGAATTCAGGTATTAGTTCTAGTAGTTTTGGAGTGGAGTCTTTAGGGTTTTTTATGTACAATATCATGTCATCTGCAAATAGTGACAATTTGACTTCTTCTTTACCAATCTGGATGCCTTGTATTTCTTTGTTGGTCTGATTGCCGGGCCTAGGACCTCCAGTACTATGTTGAATAACAGTGGAGAGAGTGGGCATTCCTGTCTTGTTCCCGATCTTAGATGAAAGGCTTTCAGCTTCTCGCCGTTAAGTATGATGTTAGCTGTGGGTTTGTCATGTATGACCTTATAATATTGAGGTACTTGCCGTCTATACCCATTTTGTTGAGAGTTTTAATCATGAATGGATACTGAATTTTGTCAAATGCTTTTTCAGCATCTATGGAGATGGTCATGTGTTTTTTGTTCTTCTTTTTGTTGATGTGGTGGGTGATGTTGATGGATTTTTGAATGTTGTACCATCCTTGCATCCCTGGGATGAATCCCACTTGATCATGGTGTATGATCCTCTTGATGTATTTTTGAATTCGGTTTGCTAATATTTTGTTGAGTATTTTTGCATCTACGTTCATCAGGGATATTGGTCTGTAATTTTCTTTTTTGGTGAGGTCTTTGCCCGGTTTTGGTATTAGAGTGATGCTGGCTTCATAGAATGAGTTTGGAAGTATTCCCTCCTCTTCTATTTTTTGGAAAACTTTAAGGAGAATGGGTGTTATTTCTTCTTTTATGTCTGGTAGAATTCACAGGTGAATCCATCTGGTCCGGGGGTTTTGTTCTTGTGTAGTTTTTTGATTACCCATTCAATTTCATTGCTGGTGATTGGTCTGTTTAGTTTTTATGTTTCTTGTTTGGTCAGTCTTGGAAGGTTGTTTTTTTTTCTAAGAAGTTGTCCATTTCTTCTAGGTTTTCCAGCTTGTTAGCATATAGATTCTCATAATATTCTCTTATAATTCTTTGCATTTCTGTGGGGTCCATCATTATTTTTCCTTTCTCATTTCTGATTCTGTTTATGTGTGTAGATTCTCTTTTTCTCCTAATAAGTCTGGCTAGGGGTTTATCTATTTTGTTTATTTTTTCAAAGAACCAGCTCTTGGTTTCATTGATTTTTTTCTGTTGTCTTATTCTTCTCAGTTTTATGTATTTGTTCTCTGATTTTTATTATGTCGGTCCTTCTGGTGACTTTGGGCCTCATTTGTTCTTCTTTTTCCAATTTCAGTAATTGTGTCTTTAGACTATTCATTTGGGAATGTTCCTCCTTTTTAAATAGGCCTGGATTGCAATATACTTTCCTCTTAGAACTGCCTTTGCTGCGTCCCACAAAAGTTGTGGCTTTGTGTTGTTGTTGTCATTAGTCTTTGTATATTCTTTGATATCTGTTTTGATTTGGTCGTTAACCCATTGATTAATTAGGAGAATGTTGTTAAGTCTTCATGTATTTGTGAGCCTTTTTCTTTTCTTTCTAAAATTTATCTCTAGTTTTATACCTCTGTGATCTGAGAAGTTCGTTGTTAGAATTTCATCATTTTTGAATTTACTGAGGTTCTTTTTGTGGCCTAGTAATGTGGTCTATTCTAGAAAATGTTCCATGTGCACTTGAGAAGAATGTGTATCCTGTTGCTTTTGGATGTAGAGTTCTGTAGATGTCTGTTAGGTCCATGTGTTCTAGTGTGTTGTTCAGGGCCTCTGTGTGTTTACTTATTGTCTGTCTGGTTGATCTGTCCTTTGGAGTGAGTGGTGTGTTGAAGTCCCCTAAAATGAATGCATTGCTTTCTATTTCCTTCTTTAATTCTGTTAGTATTTGTTTCACATATGCCGATGCTCCTGTGTTGGGTGCATATATATTTATAATGGTTATATCCTCTTGTTGGACTGACCCCTTTATCATTATATAATGTCCTTCTTTATCTCTTGTTACTTTCCTCATTTTGAGGTGTATTTTGTCTGATACAAGTACTGCAACACCTGCTTTTTTCTCTTTGTTGTTTGCATGAAATATCTTTTTCCATCCCTTTACTTTTAGTCTGTGTATATTTTTGGGTTTGCGGTGTGTCTCTTGTAAGCAGCATATAGATGGGTCTTGCTTTTTTATCCATTCAGTAACTCTGTGTCTTTTGATTGGTTCATTTAGCCCATTTACATTTAGGGTGATTATCGATAGATAAGTACTTATTGCCATTGCTGGCTTTAGATTCGTTTTTAACAAAGGTTCAAGGGTTGCTTCTTTACTATCTGGCAATCTAACTTAACTTTCTTGTTAAGTTATTGTAAACACAGTCTGATGTTTCTTTATTTCTCTCCCTTCTTATTCTTCCCCCTCCATTCTTTATATACTAGGTGTTTTATTCTTTGCCTTTCGTTAGTATTTGGATGGTCTGCTTTCTTTGCTATGAGTTTATTTTCTCTGGTGACATGTTTTTAGCCTTAGGGGTGCTTCTCTCTAGAGCAGTCCGTTTAAGATATCCTGTAGAGGTGGTTTTTTGGAGGCAAACTCTCTCAGCTTTCGCTTGTCTGGAAATTGTTTAATCCCTCTGTCATATTTAAATGATAATCGTGCTGATACAGTATTCCTGGTTCGAGGCCCTTCTCTTTTTTTACATTAAATATATCATGCTATTCTCTTCTGACCTGTAAGGTTACTGTTGAGAAGTGTGATGATAGTCTGATGGGTTTTCCTTTGTAGGTGATCTTTTTTCTCTCTCTAGCTGCCTTTAATACTCTGTCCTTATCTTTGATCTTTGCCATTTTAATTATTATGTGTCTTGTTGTTGTCTTTCTTGGGTCCCTTGTGTTGGGAGATCTGTGGGCTTCCGTGGACTGCGAGACTATTTCCTTCCCCAGCATGGGGAAGTTTTCAGCAATTATTTCTTCAAAGACACTTTCTATCCCTTTTTCTCTCTCTTCTTCCTCTGGTACTCCTATAATGCGAATTTTGTTCCATTTGGATTGGTCACCCAGTTCTCTTAATATTCTTTCATTCCTAGAGATCCTTTTATCTCTCTCTGCCTCAGCTTCTGTGTATTCCTGTTCTCTGATTTCTATTCCATTAACAGTCTCTTGCATCTCGTCCAGTCTGCTGCTAAGCCTGTCAATTGCTTATCTCATTTCTGCATTGTCTTTCCTCATTTCTCTGTAGATCCATCAGTATGGTTAAGATTATATTCTGAATTCTTTTTCAGGAAGATTGTGCATTTCCATCTCGTCAGACTCCCTCTCTGGTGTCTGGGTCTGGATAAGCTTTGTTTGTACCATATTCCTCTATCTTTTCATGGCTATAGAAGTGGTCGCTGGTAGGTGCCACGTATGTCAGCTGGGTTCTTTAAGACTTAAAAAAAAGGAGAAAAAAAAAAGAAGGGAAGAAGGGAAAGAAAAGACAAAGAAAGAAAGAAAAGAAAAGAGAAAAAATAAACACCAAGAAAAACAAAAACATAAAAAAAAACAAAACAAAAAGATGTGTGCCGGGAGTAGATTCTGTGAGGATGCTATAGGTGGCGCTGTTGCTCCACTATTCTGCAGCTGCGGCCGCGCTGCTCCGCAGGGCCCTTTGTGGCTCTGGCCGGGGTGGGAATGAATGGGAGGCTGCTGGTCTCTGTGGGAAGTCTCGGTGGGGCTACTTTTTCCCAGTCGCTAACCAAGGGGTCCGAAATTCCCCAGGACTCCCAGCCTGCTGGCCTGAGTGTGCTGGGACGATCCTGTTCCTCCGTTTGGCCCATATCTCTTTAAGACCGCTAAAAAAATGCGCGCACTTTTCTTTTGTTCTGGGGAGACAGCTGCGAGGACCTGGTGCGTTCCCCGGCTCAGATCCTGCACACTCTGTCTCTCCAATTTCTGATACACCACGCGATGTGAGTCAGTGCTCCCGGCGCAGATCACCAGGGCTGGTGATTTGGCGGGCTTGTACTTCCACTCCCTCCCGGCTCTGAATCCTCTCCTCCCGCTGGTGCGCTGGGGTGGGGGAGTGCTCGGGTCCTGCCAGGACGCGGCTCCATATCTTACCCGCCTCTCGGGGTGCCGAGTCCTCTCAGTTGTAGATGCAGGCTGGGTGCTGTCCTGTATCTTCTGGTCTCTCTTTTAGGAATAGTTCTTTTTGTTGTATTTTCATAAATATATATGGTTCTGGGAGGAGATTCCTGCCACCCTGTTCATGCCACCATCTTCCCAGAACTCCGAAACCATAAAATTCTTAGAAAAAAACATAGGCAAAAATCTCTTGGACATAAACATAAGCAACTTCATGAACATATCTCCCCAGGTAAGGGAAACAAAAGCAAAAATGAACAAATGGGACTATATCAAGCTGAAAAGCTTCTGTACAGCAAAGGACACCATCAGTAGAACAAAAAGACATCCTACAGTATGGGAGAATATATTCATAAGTGACATTTCCCATAAGGGGTTGACATCCAAAATATATAAAGAGCTCACATGCCTCAACAGTGAAAAAGGAAATAATCCAATTAAAAAATGGGCAGAGGAGCTGAACAGTCACTTCTCCAAAGAAGAAATTCAGATGGCCAACATGCACATGAAAAGATGTTACACATCACTAATTATCAGAGAAATGCAAATTAAAACCACAATGAGATATCACCTCACACCAGTCAGAATGGCCAAAATCCAAAACACAAACAACAACAAATGTTGACGAGGATGTGGAGAAAAGGGAACCTTCCTACACTACTGGTGGGAATGCAAATTAGTTCAACCATTGTGGAAAGCAGTATGGAGGTTCCTCATAAAACTCAAAATAGAAATACCATTTGACCGGGGAATTCCACTCCTGGGAATTTACACTAAGAAAACAAGATCATAGATTCAAAAAGACATATGTACCCCTATATTTATTGTACCACTATTTACAATAGCCAAGACATGGAAGCAACCTAAGTGTCCATCAGTAGATGAATGGATAAAGGAGAGGTGGTACATATATACAATGGAACATTATTCAGTCATAAGAAGAAAACAAATCCTACCATTTGCAACAACATGGATGGAGCTAGAGGGTATTATGCTCCATGAAATAAGCCAGGTGGAGAAAGAGAAGTATCAAATGATTTCACTCATCTGTGGAATATAAGAACAAAGAAAAAACGGAAGGAATTAAACAGCTGCAGACTCACAGAACTGAAGAATGGACTAACGGTTACCAAAGGGAAAGGGACTCGGGAGGGTGGGTGGGAAGGGAGGGATAAGGGGATTAAGGAGTATTGTGATTAGCGGACATAATATAGGGGGGGCACAGGGAAGGCAGTATAGCACAGAGAAGGCAAGTAGTGACTCTATAGCATCTTACTATGCTGATGGACACTGGCTGTAATGGGATATGTGGTGGGGACTTGATAATAGGCGGGAATGTAGTAACCACCATGTTGCTCATGTGAAATCTGAGCATAAGATTGTATATCAATGATATCTTAGTAAAAAGTAAATAAATATTTTTACATTCGGAATAATCTTTGTGTGTGTGTTTCTACATTTGGATGGATGAATACACACAGTTTGTATGTATACATATAAATATGAGTATAGTTGCAATCACGTGAAATGTATTATGTTTTTGGGTCTGGAAGATACATTAAGAAAAACTGCCATACCTTTCTACTTTTAGTTGACTATAAATAATTTCCTACTTTTTTTTTACTCTCTATGCTACAGAGATTATGCCAGAGGTAAACTACTGAAATATGTTTCGGTAAAACGTGACATTGTAATTGGGTGATTCACAACTCTGATATAATAGTGAGCACTGTGCTGCCTAGGTTTTGAGATTATTAGGCCACACAAAATAATTTTCTTGGAGCTATTTTACTTTCTGTATGAAGAACTGTCATATAAAAATGTAGTAACAATATAAAGTACAATGTTCACATCCTGAAGACACCTGGGAAGAGGTGAGTTGTATGTTATGTTTCAAAACAACCTTTGGAGGTACTACATAAATATGGTTTCAGTTACTCCCAGAAATCTCCCTGGAAGTGCCACAGACAGGCTATGGATGCCACAGAACACACGGCTGCTGCCAGTCATGACTTTTTGACAGATAGCATGCTTAGATGGAAAATCTTTTTCTTGTTCCACCTAAAGAAGCTTGGTTTAAGGGTGAGTATTATACAGCTCTTACTCTGTTACAAGCACTAGTCTGGGCTGTGTGAAAAGGGACATGCAAGAAGAAAGTACTTGAGTCCTCTGTAGGAGCTTAGCTAGTACAGCTCCTTTTTCCAAAATCTGATCTCTTTAAATGATTTAACCATAAATTAGCTCTTTTCCCCAAGAGGTGAAAGATATGGGCACCCTGTACAACAGGAGAGCTTCACAAAAGTTCTTCCTTTTGACAATGCTTTTCTGGTCTCTTTTTATATTTTTGAATTGAACTCTGGCATTAGGTGAAAATGACCAAACTGATTGTTTGCTGCCTTTTTTGCTTATTGAGATTATCATACAATAAAATTCACCAGTTTTAGCATACATTTTGATAAACTTTGCTATTTGTATACAATTGTGTAACTATCACCACAATCAAGATAAAGAACTAGTCCCTCACCCTAAGAAGTCCCCTCTAGCCCTTTTGCACTTGATTCCCTATCTGTCCTCCTTGGCCCAAGGCAGCCACAAATCTGCTTTCAGTCACAGTTTTGCCTTTTTTAGCATTTTGATTTTTAATCATTTAATTTAACTGTGATGATTCTCATGTTTTAAAAATTATTGAGACTTGTTCTATGGCTCAGAATATAGTCTGTCTTGGTAAATATGCCACATGCATTTAAAAAAGAACATTAATTCTGCCATTGTTAGGTAAGATGTACTGAGTATCAATGAAGTCAAAGAGGTTGATAGTATTTTTCAGATCTTTTATGCCTTTGCCAATTCTGTTCTAGTGGTTCTACCAATTGCTCATAGAGGGGTGTTAAAATCTCCACAGTGATAGTAGAATTATCTGTTTCTCCCTTTAATTCTGCCAATTTTTTGCTTCATGATTTTGAAGTTCTGTTCTTGGTGCACATACATTTACCAGTATATGTTCCTGTTGAACTGTCCTTTTGGATCATTATGATGTATCCCTCTTCATCTTCAGTTTTGTGAAATCTGTATTATCTGTAATACAGGCACTTTAACCCTGTCATGCATTCTGTTTGCATGGTACCTCTTTTTCTTTGCATCATTTGCTTTTAACATAGCTTATGTCTTTGCATTTAAAGCACATTCTTTGCAGACAATGTATATAGTTGGGTCTTATTTTATCCATTCTGACATTCCCTGACTTTTAATGAATGTTAGTACGTTAACATTTAATGTAATTATTGATATGGTTAGGTATGGGTCTACCATATTTTTTGTTTTCTACTTGAATCCTCTCTATTGTGTTCCTTTGTTTCTCCTTTTCTGCCCTGGAGGGTAAAGTCCTGAATATCTTTTAGATTTCTATTTTAATTTCCTGTTGGCTTTTTAGCTATTCATTCTTGTATTATTTTTACTATGGCTGCCTTAGGGATTACAATATACATCTTTAACTTTTCACAGCCAGCTTACAGATAATAATTTGTCACTTCATGTAAAATTAAGGATGACTATATCACACAGGACCGTATCCAACCTTTCCTCTTCTTTATGCTATATAGTTGGCATTTATCCAGATATTTATCATTTCTGATAAATGATATAATCAAGTCTGCTGGCAACAAGTTCTCTCAGTTTTCTTTTACCTGATAATGTATTTAATTTTCATTCTTGAGTGATCTTTTCATTGGATATAGAGTTCTGGGTTGACAAATGATTTTCTTTCACACTTTGAATATTTTTATTCCGTTCTCTTCAAGCCTTTATGGTTTGTAACAATAAGTGATATGTTCATTGGGCTGCTGTTCTCCTGTATGTACTATGCCATTTTTCTCTTGGTATTTATCACTGGCTTTCAATACTACTGGCAAAGTATGCCTTGGTCTGGGATTTTTTATGTTTATTCTGCTCAGTGTTAGCATCTCACATTTGCAATTTTCTGTCTTTTTCCATTTGGTTCTTTTTTATTGTTTCTATTTCTCAGCTGAGACTTCTCATTTCTTGCTATGAGATTTTCATGCAATGAAAACACTGAGCAGTTATAGTAACTGCTTTAAAATCCTTATCTATTAGTTCTAACATCTGATTCATCTTGGGGTTGAACTCGATTTTCTTTTATGTAGAGAACGTGTTCTACTTTCTTGATTCCCTGGATGTTGGGAAATTTTGGATTGCATCTCCCTGAATAATATTAATTTGTGGAGATTCTTCTCTGGGCTTGGACTGCAAACTCTGTATTTTATGTAGCAGTTCTGGTCTCTGTTCAGATCTTTTGTCTTTAGGTGGGCTGCTTCAAGGCTGTAGTTCAAGTTTAGTCAGAGGTGTGGGTCCCTAAACTGCCTTCTCTGACCCTTTCTCTTTTGGGATTCCTCCACTCTTTTCAGTGTTCATGGCTTCTCAGCTTCTCTTTTCTGGTTCTCCAGGCCAGAAAGGCCACAATTTTCTACCTGTGCAGCATCTCTGCTGTGGCTATAGACTGCAATTAGCCCCAGGCTAAAAGCCTCAGACACAGAAGCTTAGTTTACTATTTCTGTCCTTCAAGTGAAAGTACATTCTCCACCAGAGTCTTCCTGCATCCGTTCACTCCTCTTTATCTTCAGAGTGGCAAGCCTAGTCTTTGGTCTTTGTCTGAGCTGCTCTGAGTCTGTTTCTCACATATGGTTCAGGGATCATGCAGAGATGTAGACAGACACAGTTTGGGGACTCTCTCTCTTTTCCCTTCGGGGATTCCTCTCTCTCTCCAGCACTCAAGCTTTCCCAGCTTCACTTTTGTGGTTCCCCAGGCCAGAACAACTAAGTTTTCCCATGTTGCCCCTACACCACTATGCAGTAAACTTACATGGACAGTGCTTGGCCCTAGGCTAAAAGGCATGGACAAAGAAACTTATTTAGCATCCTATCTCCCAGCTCTAAATGAGCATGAACTGCTTGCAAGAGTCTGCCTATTTACTCTCTAAACCTTAAATACAGCTGTGTTTTCTATTATTTGTGCAGGCTTTCTAGTTGTTTCTGCAGTGGGCATCATCTGGTAGGTCTTGGTCCATGATACCTAGAAGCGGGTATTCTTAAGTTGATTTTCAACCATGATGTATTAATTCCTTTAATAATATTTAACAAGTAGTTATTCTGTGTAAGGTAGTATTATTATGCTAAATGCTATGGTGGGATATAAACAGAGAATACAGCAAGGAACAAAATCAAATGAGATAAATTAAAATATATACATACATATTTATATACCAGAAAGCATGGGAACTTTTTTTTAGCAACTTAAATAATCTGAATGTCTACCAATAGTAGAATGGATAAACTGTTACTATTCATACCATGTAATACTAATACATCAGTGGAAAGGAACAAACTTTGTGTAAGAATATAAACCTCTCTCATAAAACACTTTTGAAGGAAAGAAGAAAGGTACAAAGGAAAATAAGCTGCATATTATAAATAGAATCATACATAAATGATTCCATTTACATAAAGTTCAAAAATGGGAAACCATATAGTTTGGGGATACATATACATGGCTGGTAAATTATGAAGAATAAGATAGTCACTTCCAAACTCAGGACAGTGTTAATTTCTAGGGGTTTCTGGAATGTTGGCAATGTTCCATTTCTTGATCTGAATAGCAACTGCATGGATATTCACTTAATAATTCTTTAAAAGTGTAAATCTATAGTTTATGTAGTCATCTATATATGATATCATTCACAATTTAAAAAGCAAAAAAGGGGGATGGCCATATTAGCAGATGGAACCTTGACTACATTCTACACATGACGCATGAGCATGAACGAGTTATTATTCTTGTGACTCAATACACTTCTGAAACATGTTCCTTCCAATATAATTTGATAGCAAACACAGGTCAGGTTTAACTTATCTAATGCCAAAGAAAAGCTGACTATAAGTGCTTTTTAAAAACTGTTCCCTATTTTAAATGTAACAGAGTTATTTCTATTTGAAAGAGTATATGCAAAAAATCTTTTTGATGAGCAAAGATCCTTTCTGGATATAGATAATTAGCCTATGATTAAACATTTTTTAATGTAGGGGTTTTGTATATTAAGTTTTCTTATGAGTGGCATACTGGTAGGGGGGCTTCAAAATCTAGTAACTGGAACTATATTAGTCAGAAATTAGGAAATCCCCTGAAATATTGGTCCAAATTCACATTTTAAGCTGTGCTTGGGTTAAAGACCTTATCATTGCTTCTAAATGGGCCATCCACTTTCACAATGGACTAGGTTCCTGCCAATTCGAGTGTAGTGTCTAAGGTACTTCCTTCTGCCCTCAGAGCTCCCAGGCAAGAATCCTACAAAGAACTTGGATGTGCTGACTTGCCAAGAAAACAAAAACTGTTATATTAGCTAATTATCTCAAACTCACTGACGGGCCATCAACAGTACTCACATTATCTTCATGGAATATGCTACGCTTTCAGGGCCTTGAGTCCTCTAAAACTGACAAATGGAGTAAAAGAAACCTTAATGGATAAGGTCAGATGCTTACCAGCATCCTTGGTGTGATTATTTATGTTATTTATGTGTGATCATTACATTATTTATGGAAAAAGCCAATCACTGCTCATTCCAACTTGTCTCAGAAATGACAGCCATAATAAAGAAAGCATTTTTGTCCCCACAAATTGACTCATTTTGCTGTGTATAAGGAATCATATTAATGTTTAAGACACTGGATTTTGATTTCTTTAAAAAGTCTTTTATCACCTTAACAGTTCCAGTTTGGGGATGTGTGCTCAATTAAGAACACCCCTTTAAAAATCACAAGAACCAAACACAATTATTTAAGTTTATTATTCTTAAAAAAAGAAACATGTGTAGAATACTAATAATCAGAACCCACAAAAGAAATTATTATAGATAATGTTAGTCATTTTGATCAAAATAATCCATTCTTCACTTATCCATTAAAAAAATTTTGCATCTATCTGAGGGCTCTTATTTTTTGGCACAATTACATTACAAAATGCTTTGTAAGGACTGCAGTCAATGATTTGAACAGTAACTACAGAGGAATGAAACAATCTCAGGAGCTTTCATATGGCCATCCTAATAGAAGAGTCAAGATGGGGACAGATGAATAATGGTAACTGCTTCTATTTTTAAACCACCTTAGCAGAATCTGTCTTTAGGAAGTTTTAGCTGGTGAATCACAGATTTCTGACCATATCAAAGAAAAAATTCTATCAGAACAGCAGAGACTTAAAGATAAAATCACATGGATTTGTGTTTCCTTTGCAATGGAAGAATATCAACATTTTCCACAGCTGCCCTTCCTTTGTGAATTTGTCTCTCTAAGTCATTGGAACCATAGTTTGGAGAACTGGGCAAAAGTTCTGTTACTACAGAAAAATCAGACTTTTATCACTTTTCAATTAAGTCTTTCAGTTTTCATGACTGTATACAAGATGTAATGAAAATAAAAACTAAAATTTTATATTCTGGGATTACAAAGTAAGAGTTAGGCTTAATTTACTTCTTATCTATTATAAGGAAGGAAAAAAAATCCTATGAACTGCTTATAAATCTATAATTTAACTAAACAAAAATAATCTAAGACATTATAATGAATACTATGGATTAGATTGTTTATCAAAAATGACTTGACATGAAACCACTACATGTGCAGAGCAATCTCAGTATCACATGTGAGAAAATACTCCATGTATGTTCCGGGTACTCCATGCAGTAGCAATGGGTATAACTTCAAACATTTTTTTAAAATAATTTATTTTGGTATCATTAATCTACAATTACATGTGCAATATTATGATTATTAAACTACCCCCTTCATCAGGTCCCCCCCACCAACCCCATTACAGTCAACATAGTGAGATGCTATAGAATCATTACTTGTCTTCTCTGAGTGCTACAGCCCTCCCCGCGCCCCCCACAACATTACGTCTGCTAATCTTACTGCCCCTTTTTCCCCCTTGTCCCTCCCTTCCCACCCATCCTCCTCAGTGCCTTTCCCTTTGGTAACTACTAGTCCGTTTTGGGGTTCTGTAAGTTTGCTGCTATTTTGTTTCTTCAGTTTTTTTTTCTTTGTTCTTATACTCTACATATGAGTGAAATCATTTGATATTTGTCTTTTGCCGCTTGGCTTATTTCACTAAGCATAATACCCTCTAGCTCCATCCATGTTGTTGCAAATGGTAGGATTTGTTTTCTTCTTATGGATGAATAGTATTCCATTGTTTATATGTACCACATCTTCTTTATCCATTCATCTACTGATGGACACTTAGGTTGCTCCCATTTCTTGGCTATTGTAAATAGTGCTGTGATAAACATAGGGGTGCATATGTTTTTTTCAAATTGGGCTGCTGCATTCTTAGGGTAAATTCCTAGGAGTGGGATTCCTGGGTCAAATGGTATTTCTATTTTGAGTTTTTTGAGGAACTTCCATACTGCTTTCCACAACGGTTGAACTAATTTGCAGTCCCACCAGCAGTGTAGGAGGGTTCCCTTTTCTCCACATCCTCACCAAGATTTGTTGTTGTTTGTGTTTTGGATGTTGGCCATCCTCACTGGTGTGAGGTGATATCTCATTGTGGTTTTAATCTGCATTTCTCTGATGATTAGCGATGTGGAGCATCTTTTCATGTGCCTGTTGGCCATCTGAATTTCTTCTTTGGAGAAGTGTCTATTCATGTCCTCTGCCCATTTCTTAATTGGATTATTTGCTTTTTGTTTGTTGAGGTGCATGAATTCTTTATATATTTTGGATGTCAACCCCTTATCAGATGTGTCATTTATGAATATATTCTCCCATACTGTAGGATATCTTTTTGTTCTGCTGATGGTGTCCTTTGCTGTTCAGAAACTTTTCAGCTTGATATAGTCCCACTTGTTCATTTTTGCTTTTGTTTCCCTTGCCTGGGGAGATATGTTCATGAAGAAGTCGCTCATGTTTATGTCCAAGAGATTTTTGCCTGTGTTTTTTTCTAAGAGTTTTATGGTTTCATGACTTACATTCAGGTTTTTGATCCATTTTGAGTTTACTTTTGTGTATGGGGTTAGACAGCAGTCCAGTTTCATTCTCTTACATGTAGCTGTCCAGTGTTGCCAACACCAGCTGCTGAAGAGGCTGTTATCTCCCCATTGTATATTTAAGGCTCCTTTATCATATATTAATTGACTGTATATGTTTGGGTTAATGTTTGGATTTTCTATAACTTCAAACATTTTAAAGATTACTCTACAACATTATATAACAGATACTGTCAAAGCCAAGAATTTGATTAGATGGGTTATGAATACTTTAAACAAAGGGATTGAATGGGCAGATAGGATTGTGAGTTAGCAGGAGACATAAACTCAAGATTTGAAAGATGGAACTGCTGAAATTTATGGCTCACAGGTAAGATGGATGAAAATAATTATGGACAAGCTATTTAAATTCTCTTTAGCCTGTTTCCTCACTTGTGAAATAAATGTAAATGATCCTTATACCGTGTATAACACTAAATGAGAATATCTGTATAAAAATACCTATCAAAGGGCCTGGCACACAAGTGCTCAATAAATGTAACCAGAAGATAAAAAAAACAAAGAAAAAGGAGCTGAGTAAAAAGAGTCTGACTGGAGAGCAGGTACAACATTTTGAAAGACCTCAGACTTTAATTTTTTGCTACTATTTGTCTAATTCAGAAAGTAATTGGAGTATCATATATTGGGTTAAGTGTAAAAGACGTCTTTTTTTTTCAAGGTATCATTGATATACAATCTTACGAAGGTTTCACATGAGCCACATTGTGGTTTCAACAACCCACCCATATTATCAAGTCCCCCCCCCCCCCATTGCAATCACTATCCATCAGCATAGTAAGATGCTAGAGTCATAAGAAGTCTGTTTTAAGGTTCATGATGTGAAAGCTCTCTGTCTTTTGTTGGAAAGGAAGATAAACAGCGCAAATGCTACAAGGCTAACTGCTAGCCCTTGCCATCAACTCAGAATCTGAGGAGGGATCCAGAACTCTGCATTTGACAACAGGGCTCCAGGTGACTCCTGGAATCCTCACCTTGAGGGAAGGAGAATCAGTGTGACCAGATTTATTCTTAAGTTAAGACTAATGTAGACAGGATTCTAATGCCAACATTATTGAATTTCTTTTGTGCTTCCTACAGTCCTTGTCCTGAAAAAACTGCTCTGAGGGATTCAACTAAGGGACTAACCTGTCCTTGGCTAAGATTTCCTATTTGCTTCCTTCTCAATGTGTAGATTTGGTGACCTGGAAAGCAACACATGGGGTGCATTTGACATCATGTATTTCACAAGATATTCCTCAAATCGGGATTGAATGGCTCCCAAATAAGGTGCCAGCATTATTCCAGCAGTTTCCCGAACCACTAATGAGCTTGTGTTTATGGTGCCAAGACTTGATTTTTGTCTTTACTGGCCAAGAGATTCAAGGAGGGTTAGAATGGGTCTGACTGTCTAACTCCTGCAGAGATCGTGTTGGTTTTGGGAGAAACTTTGGTGGGAATACGGCTGGTCTCCTTGTTTTTAGAGAAGCCCAGCAGAGCTTTACCTTTTAGGCTCAGTGCTTCCTAGTCTCCACCTAAAAATAAAAAGGAATTAGGATGGTGATATTCCAAAAAGGAGAGAGAGAAAACAGTAAGAAAAAAAAATTAAGTCTAAAATAATAATAAAAAAAGATACAGGAAAAAAGTCAACAAGGCTATTTGTACAATTAAAGTAGTAACAAGCTAGCAGCAGATTTAATCTGAAAAGGAGGCTACACTGTTGGGCTCGTGGGATGATGGCAGGTATTAGAGCTCTTCAACTTTCTCAGTCAGAAGGGAGAGAGAGGCTCAGGCTCCTATCAGTTTTTGTGATAAACATGAAAGCATGCTGTATGTATATTGGGAAAAGTAGGGAGAAATCAATCAGAAAAAAGTGGAGTGACTCTTCACTGGACCTTCATACAAGGCCAACAGTTCCACCCTGTTCTCTACCTTCTGAGAAAGAGTCAGAATTGACTTACTGATGAGAAGTACTAAAGTGAAGGTCTTCAGATCAGGGTTTTGTAGTTGTAAGAATGTGAGTGTGGAATAATATTATAGGCTTAAAAAATGTAACTGTTCCAACAAAATGTCCAGGACCTGCATTCTTAGCTTAGCTCCTCTCTAGTATTTTGGCATGAAGTTCGCCCTGCAAGGGTCTATGGCAAGCTGTTCTCCACAGAAGAGCGCTCACCTGGAGCAGTGTCTCAGACCATCACTCAGTGGCTAGCAGGCCCATCCTTCTCTGCCTGCCTCCCTGCGGTTCAGCAAATATTAAGGAGCCCACTATGTGCTCGATATGCTTCCAGATACATCAGGTGAACAAAATGTGAGGACCCCTGTACCCCTAGAGCTGACATTATTTGGAATAATGATAAATAATTACACAGTATGCTAGGTGATAAATGCCGTGGAACAAGAAAAAATACAAGTAGAGTGGAACAAGTAGAGTTAGGGGTGTGGGAGTGCTGAAATTTAAACAGGGAAGTCAGAGCAGGCCTGGTGGATAGATAGGCTTTATTTGCTCATGTGAGTAATGATTGGTTTGAAGGAGGTACAGGAGTGAGGTGTGCAGTATCTTGGGGAGAGCAATTGAGGCCAGGAGGCAAAGCCAATGCAAAAGCCCTAGGGTGGGAAGTGATGGTGTGTCTGGAGCAATTACCTGTTGCTGTACTTCTTAAACGTGAGCTGTCATTAGAAATCACCTGGGGGGCTTGTTATAGCCCAGAATATGGGTTCCAGCCCCAGATCTTCTAATTCAGGAGGTCTGGGGTGGGGCCTGAGAACGTGCATCTCTAACAAGTTCCTATGGGACACTGATGCTGCTGACACAAGGACCACATTTGAAAGTTATCTCCTATGTTGTTTTTAAAAATTGAGTCACTAAATAATAGTGGGCCATTAATTTACTAGGTCTGACTGGCAATTAAAAAAATAGAATAGGAACTACCAGAGCCTATCACATTTACTAAGGGTAAATGCAACGTTTTTCATGAAACTTGTTTCAATTGTATGTAAATGTGTATAAATACATTTATACCATGGGTGGTGGTCAAAAAGTTCGAAAGCCAATAGTCTAATGACATTAGTGTGTCATTAAATAACAAAAACCACATTAATTTGGTGGAGGAAATCATGGGAGTCGTACTGTTTCAGACAGACACTATGCCTTGAACTTGCCTTGGGTCTTCTCTACATCTCCATAAATTTCCTCTGCCTGGATTTCTCTTCTTTCATCTCCATGGAAACCACACCAACCCTTTGTGACAGATATCAAGTCCAGGTTTCCCCTTAAAACTTTCCAAGTGATGTCTCCTTTCCTTCCTCTGACCTCCTCCAGAACCTAACTTCTACACCGTTCATTTGATATACGGCACACACTGCCCTGATTTGTCAGTGATCTTTCCAAGTGTGCATCTTTTCTCTCCTGAATGTGGTATTTTTTGAGGGCAGTGTTGGTGACTTATACACCTGTATTTCCCCCAACAATGCCCTAAGCATTGTCATGTTCAAAGTGGACTAGTTGTGGATGAAATAAACAGACCATATTTTAAAATTATAACGTATTATTTGTTATATGTAATACATATGATGATGATGAAAATTAAGTAAAGGAACAGGTGAATGAATAAATTCTGAGATGCAAATCTGGGGACAGAGATGCACGAGGGTAGAAATGGGGCAAAATAAAGGGAACCCAGCTGACCGGGAGAGCTTAGCGTAAGAGTGCATGACTCTAAGCCTCCACCCCAGAGTCTAGGCTGAGGGGTCCTTGGGAGGAGAAAATTCTCACTTTTTATTAAGTCATTCTGATGCTTTGCTCTAATGCTCTATGATAGATAATAAGGAGAGTTGAAGGACCAAAGGAGGAATCAGTATTTTGGCTGAGAGGATAGAGACATAAGGAATCAAGTGGCGGAGTGGAGTGGAGAAGTTAATTTACGCAACAAATATGTATTAAATGAATTTGGTTCTAGGCCCTAAGCTAGACACTGTTGGATGCTTTTTGCTATAATAGAAGGACATACAGGGACATATAAGGGCCCATAGGACCATGGAAGCAGAACGACCCAAGGCTGCCTCAGTGAATCAGGGTGGGCTTCACAGAAAGGGAAAAGAAGTCATGTGTTGTGACTTGGAAACAGGAACAGCTCATCTGACAGACAAGACACGAAGCTATGAGAAGCTGGAAGGAAACAAGGAAGAAGGCAGGAGCAACATGTGTTAAGGCACAAATGTATAAGGATACTGGCCATTTGGAGATCTGCTAGCAGTTTGGAGCATGGGCTCCACAGGGTAAAAAAGAACTAAAGATAAGTTAGGAGCTAGGCTACGAAGTGCCCGTGTCGTTGGATCAGAGCGGGGGGCAAAGCGAGATACCTGGCTACAAGGCTAAGGATGCCTGGGGACAAAGACTATGCAAGGGGGATGCCAGTCACAGGCTATGGGACCGGACAGTGTGAGACGTGGAAAAGCAAACAGGTGTTGTGGTGCTGTGGAAGGGAAAGGAAACATTCGGGAAGCATTTACAAATCATACGACTTAGCGTCTACCAGCACTCAGGAGCTGGAGAGTCAGATCTCTATGGGTAGGGATACCTGAGCCCGCGGGTGTGTAAGGACATCTGTGGACATGCTGAGTGCTGCTCCTCTGAGGTGGGACCCTCCCACAGCAGGTGGGCGCCTCAGGGTGGCATGAGGGGTCTGCTCTGGAGATCCAAAAGATGAATGGAAAATAAAAGCTTTAGAAATCATTAGCGTGAAAATGGTTATCTACTTTTAATTCCTATGATTTATCAAGTGTGTTAAGTGAATGAAATGAAAAGTTCAGTTCATGCCCATAACATATTATTCAAGTTTCCTATTTACACTAAAAGAGAAACTATTTCTGGTGAATTCCCCCTGAATAGTATGACCTAATTCTCGAACGCTAGATAAACTTCTTAATCCTCAAATTACAGACAATTCATGAAACTGAAGAAAAGAGGGAACCTAGAGGCTTCACATAATCAAATATGAGGCACACTGGTAATGGTATGAGAACTAGCACAGGCCTCGCTGAATTCTGACCCATCATCATGACATCCAAACTGCTCGCCAGTAAGCAAAGTGGGAGCCAGGAACATGCCCGTTGTGGATGCAGACAGTGAGAACGTTGAGCTGTGGCTTCTAACTCAGTTCCCAGAGGACATACTAACTGTATTTATTTCCTTCCAAACCCTAAAGGAGAAATAAGCAACTTAGGATTTCAGAGCCTGTTCTCTATGTCTCTGTTTATGCAGGAGGGTCCGAAAAAGCTAATTACCTGGTATTGCTTTTCCCAGACTTCATGGAACACCAGTAAGAAGAGGATGTTTAGAATGACATTAATACTATTTACTCTGAATAGCCAAGTTGTTTAACTATATAGACAGATTTATCCAAAGAGTATATATTCCCACACAGGATATTACACAAATAGTTTGGAAGGCTATGTCAAATAACATTTGATTGAAAAATATTTTATTTGGTTGAAAGTCAATTACTAAGCTATGGGCTTCCAGATTTAAATGGTTACTTGTCCAAAATTGGAAGAATTCTTCTTCTGGCTTCAGTTCTATAATGGAAGGGAAACTTCAAACACTTTTAGATCATCTTCTTCAGATGACATTGGCTGGCTAGTTTCTCAGGAATAAGAGCCATTGTGCTTCTCTTAACACAAAAGGTGGGTGGAAAGAACTTTGAATTTTCTTAATGTTTAATTATATTTTAAGAAAGAACAAATCAATAAGTACACACTACTCCACACTTCATAAAGAGTTTCCTAAAAGAGCATTTCCAGTTTGAAATAACTTCTTTTACATCAACCTTGCATACAAAGCTATTATTACATACCCGACAATTATTTTATCAGTATATATTAGTGAGCCACCCAAAAGGCTATCATGTGCTGTCATATGGTATAATATAAATATTATTCAGCACACAGCTTGAATTTTCAAGCAACATTAGATAAGGCAGTATTCTGTGAATTAAACTCGAGGTTTTAAGTGATTCGTTTTATTATAAACACTCAATCCAAAAAGATGATTAAAATAATTGAGATAAGGCTTGATTATAGAGACAAACAGCCCTTTTTTTCCTAACATCTGTGGCAATAATGTGCTATCATTTAAACCAACTGAGGATGACTCACCATCTGTGAATAAATATAATTTTAGTTTCTTTTCTAGTACAGGGGACATCTTTCTTCCTTTTTTTTTTTAATTGAATCATCCATCTTTTATCATCTGTCCCTCCTGCAACTAGTGAGTGAGATGGTAAACTGGAGACAGGGGTACAGTTTCTTTCTATGTTTCACAACAAAACTAACTGGCCCACTTAAGGGATTTATGCATGATCTTGACCTGAAAAGGGTCTTGCTTTAAATAAGAGTAACCTGGCCTTGAACCTCCCACAGATCAATTAATTTAACCATAATCCTGGAAAACAGAGTTATATTTTCATTTATGTTACTATCTCAAATATAGAGGACACTTTCTTTCTCAACACAGTATATATAGTAAATGAACAACATATTAACTTTCAAACATATAGCCTATATATTATAATTCATTTTACTTTAAGGCAAGTATTACAATCAACTTATGAAATTAATTTTCAGTATCTGCTATGTCCATGGAGGGGCTCTTAGAAAATAAAGCCTAAGATTGAAATAAGTGCGGAAAAAAAATGGACTGAAGACAGAATTAGTAAGAGATAAGCCAAAAGAAAAGAGCGAAGGTTTATCATAGGGGAGGGATGGGTTTATAAGCAAAAAAGTACCTGGATGTGACAGCAGAGTGAAGAAGCATTCACTGTCCATGGAAAGTAGATGGGGAAAGAATAGGCAAATGGAAGGGTACATAAAGTTCCAAAAAGGCAGCGTAGCACCCAAATCTTGTTTCCTAAATACCATTAAAAAAAAAAAACCCATTGGAGAAGTGGTTGACTCCAGGGTTGGGACAGGAAAAACACAAGATGAGTCTGGAGCATCTTGTGACACCAGAAAGTAAAGAAGTATTCAAAACAAGGTGGGGGCATGTCAAAGGACACAGGAATCAACCTGAAGGAGCTCCCATTGGCCAAAGCTAGAACAATTGAGGAACAAAATAAATAAATGATAGCACTGAATTATAACCTATAGAATATAAATTTATCATTAGGTAAACATCACAGTAATAACTGTGTAGGTAAGATCCACTGATGGATGATAAAATCAGTGAGCAAAAAGTTTGAGGAGAAACGGTATTAGCAAAGTCTTCAAGTTTCACTTCCAAGAAAGCAATCTAGGGATGAGCAGTGACTTCTCACTGGAGAAATCTCCTACATGTATTTAGAGGAGGGAGGCATTTGTAGATTGAGGAATAAAAGGAAAGGCTTCATAAAAGGTGTTCAATTTATCAAGGTTTTGAATGAATGCTTAGAATTTAGATAAGCATAAAGCTAAGGATTGGTGGGGGGGTGGGGGTGCAGAGGGAGTTGTATGTTGGGAAGAGGGAACTGTGTGATCAAATCCAAAAGTGCAGGAAGAAGTGGAAGGCAGAGAGAGAGAGATCTAGGTGCCTGAAGCCCTGGATGGACAGAGGGATGTATGGAGAAAAAGCCGAGTCAGCAGTTCGGGTTAGGCTGTGGGTGGTGTAATTCCATCCAAGGACTCCATAGTTTAACTGGGAGCAACAAGACACTGACCTCTCAATATTTTTGAATAGGAGGAGGATGTTACCAGAGCACTGCTCTACAAATATCCTTCATGGAATTTTAGAAGATGGGATCCTAGACTCTTAAAAATTCCAAGAAATCTTTGGGATCATCTTGTGAAACAACTTTTTATACTAGAATTTCTTTCAACAGTTTTCCCTATGGTATGGATTTGAGCTCCCTTGCCATCTGGTGCTCTTCCTACATTTACCATCCAGACTTTATTGTGAATACTTCACTATTTCATGGGGCCACATACGGACTGCTAAGCAACTTCAGTTGTCAGAAAATATTTCCTTAGGTTAAACTAGTACCTGTCTTAGTTCGATTTCTACGCATTGTCTTATGGCATAAAGGAAAATGCTTAATTCCTCTTTTACAGTATAATCCTTAAAGTAGTTGAACCCAGTATTTAGGTTTTCTTGATGTCCTCTCTTCTCCAGGTGAGATATCCTATTCCTCACCTTCTGTAACTTACAGGGTCTTTACTATAAATTCACCTGCTTCTGCACACAGCCTAGTTTACTAACATGACCCGGACGGAACCAGACATCCCTAGGGTGGTCTTACCAACATGGAACAAATAGGGCACCTAGAGCGGTGAACAAAACAGACCCAGGAGACAGACAGCTTGGTCTGAAGCCAGCTTAGCACTCAGGCAGTTATTCAACTCTGTGCTTTGGCTGCCTCATCTAGAAAACCAAGGTAATAACAATGCCAATTCCTAGCATTATAAAGTGCTCAGAAAAGTGTCTTACAGGAATATTATTATTATTATTATTATTATTACTATTGTGGAAGCTTGATTTCTTGAATTTTACTGACAGGTTACATCTTCCAGCAACTTGAAAAATTGTTTATCTAGGCTTTAAGATTAAAAGGGCTGGCTGCTCTTTTATCATTCATTTACTTATCTTGACTTCAATTTTATGTAAAGGATAGACTCACATTTGGCCTTCTGTTTTTTGTGCACATCCTTTTAAAAACTCATGCCCATCAAGGAGCTTCTCATCCTACTTCATCAGTTTCTTTTGATTCTATGGCACATGGTTGGCAACTCAGGCATCTTTCTCCCCCTTTCATTTCACCCCATTTCAACCCCTGCACTGCAGGGACTGGAAGCCTAGAAACTACATTTCCTAGAATATCTCCAGCAGCAGGGCTGTGGGTTAGATTGTGGCAATGAGGGGCACTTGGGTGTATTTTGGAAGGTAGAAGAGAAAAAGATGTCACGTGGCTCTGGTAACAGTGTTGGTCAGGCTGGTGAGCTTCCACGGAAGCAGTTTTGCCAGTGGCTTCCAGTAATTTTCCTGCAGACCCCCACATAGATGCTGCAGGCAGGCCAGATCGTTGGTGATGACATTCCTGCTACTTATAGCGGTTTTCCCCGAATTTGGCTTTCCTAGTTCTTTCAACGATTTTTGAAGTCCCTATATTAAATTCCTTTTTGTTTGAAATCAGGGGTTTTATTTTCCTGACAGAAGAGGTTTATGCAACCGTTGAAAAGGGTAAAGTAAGCAAAGATCAGGGAAGCTGCAACAGAACACAGTCTTATAGCACTGGAGAGGATGGTTCTCAGAGGTCCAGTCCAAGTCACTTCAAACCCCAGTATCTCTGGAGTGCCATCGATGAGCTCTGCCGTCTACAACACCAAGCCAGGAGAAGGGCAGGTGCTGCCTCTGGAGACTATTGGCTTCTTCTTGTCTTCAGCCTCTCCACTGCATCCAAGTACCTTTCTCCGACAGACTCTTAACTCAGAACTACAGAGAGAGGAAGATTCTGGGAAATGGATTCTGGCTTCTTCTCCATGATAGAGAGGAGGCTGGAGAAGGGGGTGATACTCCTGTACAAAAGTAGCTCTCATATTTGTTTGTACAGGACAATCAGTGATTAGATAGCACTTTTTTTTTTAGTTTTGTATCCTTTCTGAATTGTTCTGTTTTTTTTTGTTATGAGCCATATCCAACTTTTAGCAATTTGTTTCCTCTAGCATACAGATCTGACCCTGCCCTTCACCATTATGAACTGAAAGGTGACCTGTTCATCATAAATTAACTTTTTCCTCATTAAAAAATCCCTAGATTAATAGTTTTTCTTATTATTTCTTGCATCTTCTGAGAAACCTGTTGTCAATAATTTAATTTATGCAATTTCCTGTTCTGTGGAGAACAACAACTTGTAACACATTAAGAAAGAATTATTCTCTTAGAAATGGAAAGCCTCTTAAAAGTCACACAGTTGGATTTCCCAACCAAGACGTGAGTCTTTACAATTGGAATAGCAAATAATCACATGTGTTCCTTACTTTCTGTCCTTGTTGCTAATGGCAGCCATTGTTAATGATCTCAGCACTCTCTTCTGTTGACCCTGAACTCAGGCCTACAATCTTCTCCATTCACACCTCCAGCCAGCTAGTACCAATAGAGAAGAGCTGCATGCAAGATCAAACATACTGCCCCCCCCCCCAGCCCAGTGGCCATCAGCCTATTACTCTAACCTCTTCAGTGAGAGTGAATACATCACTTCCCAAATGTTGCCTATATCTACATGATTTCATCCATTAGAAAGTCCTTCCTTACATGGGACTGAAATACAGGACCTTCTGTATATAAGCTTCTACCCATTGGTGCAATTCCTGAGACCACACATAACAAGTCTAAATCTGCTTCATAAACAATTCCTCCAGTACTTGAAGACAAAGTCTCTTCTGCTCAAATCTTGCTTTTAAGGCTAATAACAACAGTGTGAGTTCCTCTAATCACTCTCTTTGTTCTTTCACAATTTTGGTGATTCTAAGTTTTCCAGACTGTCTTTGGGAAATCCAAAAGTTTGCTCTGAATTGCCTAGTACAGACAGCTCCCACTCACTGGTAGCATACTGAACCACTTGCACTGTTGAGCCACACAACATGTAGCAGAGCAGAGCCAGGCTTCTACCTGTGACAGACTCAAACATAAGCCCCTCTTGTCAGCCACGGTCTCCTGTACTTTTGGTCCCCATACTGCTTTGTGCTTTCCCTCCCCTGATTCAACATCTTGTTCTTCCCTCCCTCCCTCTCATATTCCAGAGTGCCTTTTCCAAGCCCTATTTCATGGTTATTATGGCTCCGTACATTTTCTTCCCTGCATTGAGTCTTCCCTCTTCTTCTTTAGCTGAAATCTGGCTCTCTCCTTGGGACTCTAATTTCCCAGAGCCTCGGGAAGTAGAGGCTGCTGGCTCTTTCACACTCCAGGCTTCAGGGTCTACAGGTGGGACTGATGTCCTCTTTGCTTTCTTTGTTGCTCATTATGAGGCTACTTCCAGCTTCTTGTCTGTGTAGCTTCCACCTACTGACTTCCAGACCATGTCCTTTTACTGCAGCATTTGGCTCACACCCTCTCCCTCCACCCGCGGCTTAGCCTCCTGAGGGACTATGATGCCAGTGTGCATGAGCCATCCTTGACTTGCAGTTCATTAACTGGCTCAGTCACACTGACTTTCATTCACAGCCACAGCACTGGAATCCCCCACTCATGGCCTAACCCAAACTGCATCATCACGGAGATCTGCTCCACTTTCGACGTCTTTCTCTAGTACTCCCACTATGCCAGTTCTTAAATCTCATTACATTAGTCCCCCTTCCTCTGCCTCCTGTGCATTATCCTCTTCCTACAGCCTCCTAACAGTTCTACCTTGTTCTTGACTTAGCTTAGACACCAAGATCCATCACTTCCTGTGAGCAGCCACTCTAATCTTTATGGATTTTGTACTGGTTCACATGACACAGTTCAAGAAAATTTGAAGTAGTGTCCCCCCTCCAAAACTAAAAACCAACAATACCCACACAACAAAAAACCCCTACAAAGTCTTACTCTATGTAAGAATGGAAGAAATATGAATTCCCTACATTTGAAGAATTGTTAGGAATAAAGTTAAAGCTGGAGGGTCCAGTGAACTGTAGTAAGTTTTTACCCTGTTGCCACATGGTGGTGCCGTTTTAGCCGATAAACAGATAACATGTGCCGTCTTTGCCCAGCACTGTGGGAAACTCACTGCTGTTTACGTACAGTGGGACTTCCTCACGTGGTATGATGACTAATGTGCTGTTGTTTTACAAACTCTGTTGTAACAACTGAAAATATTTTCATATCCTACAACAATATCTCTCAAGCACTCATTAAGCAGTGGTTCTAGTGATAATGCCGAAAAACACAGCCCCCAAACCAGTGAACAGAAGTGAGTTGTGATAAAACACTGTAAAGGCCAAACATCCACTCTGATGCCCTGTGTTGTTAATTTAGGAACAAGCACTCTAAAAAAGTTAGAGGTGATGAAGGAAAAAAATTAAAAAGAAGTATTGAAGTAAAAATATGCTACAAGGCTGTAACATTCATGCACTGACCCCCCCAAAATATCCTTTTATGTTTTTCTGTGAAAAAATTAGTCTTGAAATATGCACTTCATATCATGAGATCACATCAGGAACACATCTAACACAGAAATGTAAATGGCTTTTTAAAGCATGACATTTCCCCGACCTTTTCCATGAAATACTCCTGTTTCCATGGCTACACCCAGGCACACAGTAAGTAATGTGGTGATTATGAGCATGGACTTCGGAGCCAGACTGCCCAGGTATGAACCTCCCAGTTCCATCGTCTTCTGATTGCATGGTTGGGCTAAGTTACTAACAACTCTGTGCATTAGTTTCTTTATTTAAAGAATTAGGTTGATAACACTACCTACCTCAAAGGTTTGTGGGGCTTGAGTGAGTTAATACACGCAACACACATAGAGCCCCACGCAGCACTGAGTAAACACTGTGTGTTAGCCACACTTATAGTCATCGTCATCACCACCATTCCACGTCATCACTGCCACCACCTTCCCATCAACCCTTGACACTTACAACACAATTGATTTCACTGGGTTTATAAAATGAGGCACTTTTTAAATTCATAGTGTATGACTTACTCATAGTGTATGCAGTGGTTACTTATAGGACAGGCAGTGGTATGAAGATACCAGTCCTTCTTTTGCTATTTTCTTTTGGAAAACCATCAAAATCCTTCTTCCTGACAATGCTCTGTATCAGTATACAGTAGAGAAAGCAATATTTAATGAGCAGGTGCTGGGGAAGTGGTATGATTCTGAATGCAGCCTGCTCAGGCATTAATATTACATCAAATGATGCAACAGTGTGTTCCTTTCACCAGTCTTACCTTTAGCCTGTCTTTGGGCAGTGCAACAACCCCTTGCTTGATGATTTCCAAGACCCGTTCCACCGACAGCTCAGCTCCAGCTTGTAGCAACCTTGAGCTGAAGAAGGTGATCACCTGGAATGCAAAGTAAAATGTTATTTTTTAACCAAGTAGATGGAAGAGATGTATTTTCAGTAGATGCCTTTCTCACATGGTAATCAAACCATCATAATTCCATTTCTTCTAGTAATTTAGCTTTTAATTCACTAGCTTTCCCAAATGCAGTCCTTTCTGTAAAGGGCTGAATTAGAGTCAACCTCTGAATATTCAGGACTGATTATCCATTCTATGAATTAAGTAACTCCCTGAATTCTGCGTTCTTGTGCTACCTTACCTTGTATTTATATACCATTTAGAGAACTGCACTTGTCAGAAGGTGGGAAGAGAAAGCTAAAGGTTAAAACTTGTCAATTTTGAGGCTTAAAAGTAACTCTCAAAAAAAGGCCTTAAAAAGAAAAGAATGTGAAGCTAATGGCTAAAATGATGTACCATCATTTTTAAAATGAAGAAGTTGCCCTATCTACTACACAGGAAACTATTACAATACACTTGAAAGTAGTCTGTTAAGAATAAAACCTATGCATGTTAATACGAGAAATCTATCCAATCAATAACATTTCTTTGTAGTTATATATTTATATTTCCTGATTTTATGCCTTGCAGAGTCAAACATTTTGTAAGAACTAAATTTGGTGGCAAAGGTCATCTCACCCAAACCAGACAGGAGAAGCAAGTGAAACCTACTGAAAGTAAATTCCAAGAAATCCTCCAAGTTAAAACCAGCATGATCACCACTAGTGTAAAATACATTGCTATAGGGCAACTAAAAACTGTTCTATTTTCAATTGTTGAATTTATGTATAACTCTTAACATCTGTTGTGTTATAAACTTTATGTGGATTATTTGAAAGGGAGGTTAATTGGTTAGTTTTAAATAGTGATTTCCTCCCTAAAACCTAGCCTGATAAGTTTCTTAGGTATGTATACCAAAATCTACTGAGAAAAATTTTTATTAGTTTTATTTTCAGAAAAATTAAACAGTATAAGATTGAAGAAGTTTCCAAGGTTTCCAAAGTTTTTGTTTTATCATGAAAGAGTACTGAATTGTCACAAATGCTTTTTCTGCACAGAGATATGATTTTTTTCTTCTTTAGTATGTTAATGTGGTAAATTATATTAATTAGGTTTTGAATGTTGAACCAGCCTTGAATTCCTAGGATATATGCTAATTGATCAAGCTATCCTGCTAGATTCAATTTGGTAGTATTTTATTGAGGATTTTTGTGCCTATATCCAGGAGCAATATTAATTTGTAATTTTCTTTTCTTGTAATGTCTTTGTCTAGTATTGGCATGTAATAATGTCCTCAACAAAACAAGTTGGGAAGTATGTCCTCTTCTATTATCTGGAGGAGCTGTATTGAAATAGTTATTATTTCTTGGCAGAATTCAAGGTTGAAGCCATCTAGGCCTGGAGGTTTCATTGTTGGAAAAACTTTAAATCAATATCTATTAAAGATATAAAACTATTCAGACTATTTCTTCAAGAGTAAGTTTTGAAAGTTTGTGTCTTTCAAGGAATTTCTCCATTTCATCTAAGTTATAATTTATAGTCAGACTTATTCTTATTCATAATATTCTATTATCTTTTCAATGTCCCCTCTATCATTTCTGGTATTGGTAATTTGCATCTTCTTTCTTTTCCCTCTTGATTAGTTTGGCTACAGATTTATCAATTTTGCAGTTTTCCCCCTCAAATAACCAGCTCTTGGTATCACTGATTTTCTCTCTTTCTTTTTCAATTTCATTGATTTTTGCTCTTGTCTTTATATTTTCCTACCTTCTTCTTGCTTTGGATTTAATTTACTCTTTTTTCCCCTAGTTTCTCAATGTAGAATCTTATCATTGATGTTTCTTCTTATCTAATAGAAATACTTAGTTCTGTAAGTTTCCCTCAAAGCTTTAGTTGGGTCTCACAAGTTTTGAAATATGCGGTTTCAGTTTTGCTCACTTTAAAATATGTTCTATTTCCCTTGTGACTTCCTCACTTTGACTCAGAGGTGTACCGTTTAATTTTCAAATATCTGCTGTATTTTCCAGATATCTTTCTTACTGATTTCTAGCTTAATTTCATGTGGTCAAAGAGTATACTCGATAAGACTTTAAAAAAATTTGTTAAGGTTCTATGGCCCCAAATATGGTCCATCTCAGTGAATGTTCCACATGAACTAATGTTGTTGGGAGAATCTTCTATAAATGTCAATTAAATCAAGTTGATTGGTAGAATTGTTTGGGTCCTCTATATTACTAATTTTCTATTTATTTTATCAGTTACTGAGAAAGAAGTGTTAACTTCTCCAATTACAATTATGAATTTATCCATTTCTCCTTGCAATTCTCAGTTTTGCTACATGTGTCTTGAAGTCTGTTGTTAAGATACATCAACATTTGGGATTGTTATGTCCTCTTTGTGAATGGATCCCTTTATCATTACATGGTGTCCCTCTTTATCTTTGGTAATATTCCTTGTTCTGAAGTCTATTTGCTGTTAATAAAGTCACTCCAACTTTCTTTCAATTAATGCTTGTGTACTAAAACTTCATCCTTTTACTTTTAACCTTTCTATGTCTTTATATTTAAAATGAGTTTCGTATTGACAGAGCATAGTTAGATCTTTTTATCCAATCTCAAAATCTGTTAACTGGGACATTTAATGTAATTGTGGACATGATTGGATTGAAGTCTACCACACTGCTTGTTGTTTCTATTTGTTCTACTATTACTTATTTTGATTTTTATGCCTGTCTTTGGACTGAACATAATGTATATGATTCTATTTTATCTCCATCTTGGCTTACTAGTTATATCTCTGTTTTTTATGGCTTGCCTGGAGTTTATAATATACATCATTAATTTATTGGTCTACCCTCAAATAATATACTATTTCACATTGTCAAAAACTGTCAAGAGTCTTGAATTCTACCCTACCTGCAAGTTAACAAGTTAGTCAGTCACAGTTTCATGGATACTGGAAGATGATGGCGATTTCTGGGTCAGTGATGAAGAAAAGTTTTTTGGTCACAGCAATAGCAGTAACTGAAGCATTACATTTTTATACTGGCTCCCCAAGCCCCTATTTGCATAGGGGTGATTTGAAGAGCACTGGGTGACCCTGTACATGCAGTGGGTTATACTGTAGAACAGAACTGTGAGCTTAGAGAAGCCAAATCTTTTGTTATGATCAGTAATCATGTCAACCTCTCGCTATAGACAGAGGCATAGATATACCCTGATCCTACCCCTATGTTCTCTTTGTCTAGACTGTGCTGACCCCAGACAGTTGAATGGCTCACTCTTTACCTCCCTTATGTCTTAGCTCAAATGCACCGTCTCAGAGAGGTCTTCTCTGTGCTCTTTAGGTTTTCAATTCCCACCCCTATTCCAACTAGCACTAGTTATTCCTTCTTCTGGCTTAAGCAACTAGGTAAATATTGATGTCATTTGCTGAGATAAGGGAGACTACAGAAGAGCCAATTCATTTTGTGTTTGATTTTTTAAGAAAATAATTCTGATTTAACCTTGCTCAACATTTATGGCACTGCACTAGTCTGGAGCTCGGTAAGTATTGTCAGCTCCAGAAATACACAAAATCTAACATGAATTATACACTTTCCAGAGATAAAAATTGTTCTTGCCTATACCATACTACACAACTATTGTTGTTCATTGCTCTCTACTAACATTCAGCCATGCAATTTCTTTCATATCTCTCACTTGGTGTGGTAATTCTATTTTGTCCTGTTGCTCAATTCAGCCAGATCACATCAGCTTATGAGTTAGACAGGAGGGACATATACCAGTGGCTAACAGAAATTTGGCCACCTTAAAAACCCGTGTCTAACTCCTGCAGAAGTCAGAAGTGCTCCAAGAGTAGTCATTTCTTTTTCAGATATTCAATCTTGAGGAATGTGTTAATAAAAACATCAACTTTCAACTCCCCATCAGCTAAAAATAACAGTAGACTCATGGTCTCCTCTACATAGTTTTCAAGGTTAACTCTGTGGAAGAAGAAACAGCAAAGGCTTGCTTAAGCCAAAATGTCAGGGGCATTTAGGGGAAGGAAGGGGAAGGTAAAGTGCAGGCAGAGGCTGGAAAACTTCTGATGACTATTTCACTGCCTATTAAACACAGCTGAAGTGTCACCATAAGTGGCCTGTTCTTCGGACAATGACAGGAAAGTGAGCACTGGATATAAGTCTAATTTAACACCCTGATTTATTCCTACATGGTTCTACACTGTGTGATATACAGTGAGGCCCTTTCTATTCCCTCCCCTTCACTCTGTTTTTTTACTTCTTCCAAACGAGACTAAGTTTCAAGGGGTGTAGTTTAAATCCTTTGCAAGTGCTCCTGTGTCCTTTCAAAAAATAACATGGTCCTTCAGAGATATTTTTAAGGATGTCAAAGCCTCGTGACAATGAAGGATCCTCATTTGCACCATCGATGGAGTAAGAATGATTTGATATCATTAGAAGTGATTTTTAAGGAGAAAATAAACAGCAAAATCCCTAGGTCTGTGGATAGGATCAGCTGTTTTCTGGTTTCATAGGCAAACCAATGAGAACCTGTAGTGAATGGGCACAGCAGTCAGGCATGACTATAAACATGGGCTTTATCACCAAACTGCCTGGGTTGGAATCCTGGCTTTATGACTTTCTGAATGTGTGACTATGAGTACGTTAAATCTTTCTAAACTGGTTTCTTTATGTGTGAACTGAAAATTAAATATACCTTACAGGTTTTCTTTAATAAAGATTAAATGAGATAAAGTATGTAAATGCTTAGCAAGCATACAATAAAAGCCAGCAATGATAGTGAAATGAAAAGGAGCAAATGGTTTCTGATATGGTTTAAACAAACATTTAAAGCTACATAATCCACATGTGTATTGTAACATGATGATTTAACAGTTAGGACCAGAGATGGGGAAAAATCCAAAACGCTGGGTTAGTCTTGTCAGAAACACAAAGAAAATATTGGCTATTAAGAAGAAAGGTAGTGGGAATTAGACAGCACTTTGCCTGACATTTTGTAGGTATAGATGACCTGACATATATCTTGTGCATAGTTCAAGTGACAATCCTAAAAAAAAAGGAGAAAGACAGGAAGAAATGAAGAGAGACTGGACTCAAAAGGTCCAGAGGAAGGCAAAGTTTTGATGAACAGATACTTGCCATGATATGGGCAGACTGAAATGAGTGGGATGATGTGGGTTAGAAATAACAAGTGAAAAAGGACAGACTGCATGGTTCTGTAATTCAAAGATATGGAAAAATCTTGGAAAACCAGAAATATCCCTACCCTGGAACTTGAAACAGACATATTTATAAGTGATACAAGAAGATAATTACTTTAGCACTGTAATGGCCATTCTGGGGTGATGTCATAAGACCCAATCAGACATCAAGAGACTTAAGACTACAATAGGCATGCTTGCATCAGATTAAAAAGACAAAAGCACAAGAAAAAGAGCACACCAACAGCACAGCCACAGGCTTCTGTCCTCCCTAGGAAGCCCAACAGTAGTCTCAGGGAGCCTCTGGCCCCTCAGATGATAGCTTAGAGGTGAGAGAATGAGACTACGTGGGAAGATTCAATAGTCACCCTAGTTTAAAGGCTGTGTCGCAATTAGACACCAATACCTCTTTTGACAGTGTCAGCTTCGAGGTCCTTGAAAAGGACATGACTGGCTATAAGTTTTTCCATTCAGGAAAGTCCAAAGTTATGGCTTCCCACCAGTTACTTATAGTTCATTCATAGCCCTTTGAGTCCAAGCTTAATTTACCAATCAAATGTCATTCTATCAAAGCAATGTCGCAAGTAACACGGCTGAAGTTCCACCTTCATCATATTGCCAGGGGACAGAGCAGGCAGCAGCTCAACCCAACACCAATTTCTCATGTAACAGAGAAAAGGGTTTTGTTAAACCTTTACTAACAAACAAAATGAATCTTAAACTCAGTATTTTACTCCCCAAGTGGTACTAGCAAGAAACTATAGATGAATTTAGACAAATCCATGAATTAGCTGGCTAGACGTGGTTTTTCAGAACTAGTAAATAGCTAGTAAAGTTTGCCTTCCTAGAGAAATACTGTTTCCTGTAATCTGTAATCTGAGTACACTATTAGGAGGAATGGATAAACTCTCCTTTCTGGATAGCGTCTTTGAGGACTGGGTTCAAAGCAGGAACTGCATTCCTCTGTGGGACTCTCCTGTGGACTACTTTTTCCAGGAGGTAAAGATTCCTCAATGCCTGGTGTGTTCTTATCAAAGCACACAAGTAACATTAATGCTTGGATCGTAAACTACAGTTCTTGTGACTGAACTTAACGTATCTTTACCTGTGTAAGAATTTAATTACAGAATGTCTTCCCAAAAGTGAGGAACACAAGGAGAGCCAGTGAGCTGGCTCCCAGTTTACTCTTACATCTAGCACTGCGAATCAGATGAGTTACTCAAGAAATACTTGTGGAATCAAAGTGAATTGGAGAACAGTAATAAAGCAATAGAAAATGTAGCAAAAAAACATTTATTAAAAGGACAGGAAGTGAACGCTGATGGACAGTGACTGTAATGGGGTTGGTGGGGGGGACCTGATGAAGGGGTAGTTTAATAATCGTAATATTGCACATGTAATTGTAAATTAATGATAATAAAATAAATTATATTAAAAAAATAAAAATAAAAAAAATAAAAGGACAGGAAGTGAAAGCTCACAGACCTGTGAAAAATGTCCAGCTACATTAGCAATTAAAGAAATAAAAATAATAATGAAATACTATTTTTATATAAAAAGAAAAATATTAAAATAGTCATAACACTCAAAGTTGAGAAGTGTAGTGAGATAGGTCCTCTCACAGATCGCTTGTGTGTCAGAGGCCATACAGATGCATATATGGTACAATGTTTCTGGAAAGCAATTTGGCAGTGTTTGTTAAGTCTTAAAAATACAGATATCTTCTGACAGTAAAAACTAGTACATTTCGAGTTCTAAGACTGTGCCAAAAATATAACTTGAAAAAAAAAGGTGAAGTAAGATTTATTTATAAACTATTCACTGATTATGAAATAAAATATATGAAACAACCACAACAAGCCATAATGGGATCATGGTTAAATACACTTTAGGACATTCATAATACAGGTCATACAGATTGAAATGTGAGATTTTCAAAGAATTGATGACACCACAGAAAAATGCGGATGATCTAAATGTTAAGTAAAAATGGCAGAACACAGAACTGTATAAAGTATGATCTCAATTCTATTAAATATATGTATGTGTGTATATAACAACTATGGAATGCTACAACTCATACAGCAGAACAGATGGCAAATGTAGTTAACATCCACAGAAGGCACTCTACCACTGCAATTTTTATCAAGGGTTGTTAAACTCTCTCTGCTTTAATACTTAAAAAAGAATCATGTCTCCTTTATACTTACCAGATCAATATTTTGCATTATATCCTGAAATGAAGGATGAGTTCGAAATTGTTCAAAGAGATCTCTTTTGTAAAGCAGTGCATACACCAAGTTTGGATTGTGGTGAAGAGAATTTGTCAGGCAGGAATTGATGATCTCCAACATCATTCGAATCACTTCTTCAATAACATTTAGGTCTTGTGCCTGATAAAGAAAGCAAGCAAAGACACATAGTGTTTTTCTCCTCAACACAGCATTAATCAGAATGAGAGTAAAGTGGTTTAAAATTATAACAGGATTGGAAAGACATTGCAAAAGAACTCTTCCAGATTACTTGTCAAGAATCCTTAGAAATAGGTTTATCAATTACTAAAGGATTTGAGTTAAAATCTTTCGAACTTACTTATTGTCACATTAGGAATTTAACATAATACTTCATAGACTTAGCAACTTAGGAAGAAGTTTGGTGCTAAGCCCCTTAGATCTTTAATTGTATTCTTACCACTGTATCATCCTAAATTGTTAGACACAGACAATGTAAAGCGGTGGTAGGATCTTACCAATACCAATTCAGAAAAACGCCTAATTCAGAACATGACTTCATTTCTTTACACTGTCATTTCAATCTATATTTACAGATAAATAGCTTATTGTTTTGTCTCTTGTCCCTCGGACTCTTTGGGAATCTGAACACAAATTAGTTTTAAGACAGCGAATCAACAAATCTCTTAGAAGAATAGAAGCAAAATTATAGATAAATACAATAGGCTTTTCCTTTCTCCTGAGTTTTCTGAATTATGTTTCAAAGTTAAAGCAAAAATTATTAATGTTGTCTGATGTGTTTCTCAATGTATGTAAAAGGAACATCTAAGAAAATTGTATTATAACCAGAGAAGGCAAAGGGATGTAAAAGGGGGAAGGTTTCTATACCTCACCTGAAATGGTAAAATGTCCACACTATTGGACTATGACAGGTTATGCATGTGTAAGTCTAGAGCAAATCTACACAAAGAAATACACACAAAAATATTACACATACATCAATATGGAACTCTAAAAAACTGTTCAAGTAGCCACAGGAAGGCAGGCAAACAAGACATACAGATGAAAAAGAACAAAAGGAAATGGAAAGTAAAATGGCAGACTTAAGATGTATCAATAGTTACATTAATTGTAAATTGGCTAAATGTAATAATTAAAACCCAAAGATTGGCAAAGTGGATAAAGAACACAGAACCCAACTATATGATATCTACAAGAAATTTCTATTGTAACTCACTTCAAATATAGTTAGGTTGAAAGTAAAAGGCTATGAAAAGATAATACCATGCAAATACTAGTTAAAAGAAAGCAGGAGTGACTATATCAGTATCAGATAAAGTACACCTCAAAGACTGCATGGCCTGCAAAGTAAAAAATATTTACTATCGGTCCCCTTACAAAACAAGTTCACCATACCTGGTCTAGCAGACAAAAGGCAATGTTTATTTCCATGCATTTTACCTCCACCTGTATTAAGTACAATGTGCAGCCTTGAATCAAAACGTACAAGACAAAACAGCAGGTAAAATAGCAGGTCCAAGACACAAAGTGATAAGGAGAAAAAGACCCAGAGATACACAGATTGAAAATATCAAACAGGGTATTTAAAAAAAAAGATTATGTACAAAATCTACTATGAGTCTACATGTTTAGGATTGATGGGGAGTTTCAGCATAGTTGAAAACTATAATAAAGTGACAAACAGTAATGTTAGTTATTTAAAAATATCTAGTAACAGCAGTAAACAATGCCTAGATGGGTTCAACACAACAGTAGACCTGACAGCATCTTGAAGGAATAGCTGAGCAATTTCGAAAAATAATGAAAGAATCAGACAACAGACCCAACAAACTCAGCAAATACCCCCAAAGTCTGGCAAAAACAAAACAAACAAAAAAACACATTTAGATACATTATTTAAGCTACTGAAAACCAAACACAAAGAGAAAGTCTTAATGCAGCCAGAGGAAAAAACACATTAAATACAGAGACACAAAGATAAGAATTACAATAGATTTTGCAGGCCAATCTGAGTGGAAAAGCATTGTTAAAGTGCTGAAGTAAGAAAAGTCAAGCAAGATTCCATAACTAGCTGAAATATCTTTCAAATATGAAAGTGAAATAAAGAATTTTTCAGACTAAAATAAGGTGAGATAACATCAGCTGTATACCTGTACTGTTGGAAATGTTAAAGGGATTTCTTTGGGAAGAAGGATGTGAAACCAGACAGAACTGTAGATCTACACAAGGAAATAAAGACATTTTTATTTTTAATCATTCTAAAAGAAGATGGATTTCAAAAGAAAAACTGTAGCAATGTATTAGGTTTATAGCATATGTGAAATATATCACAATATTCTTCTAATAGGCATCAGATTTATTTCCAGTTTGTTTCTGTAATCAAATATGCCATAAGCCCATGAGTAGATCTGTTTTTATATAGATACTTTTCTCTCTTCAGCAAAGAGTTCAGAAGAGGGGTTGGTGAAAAGGTTGCCTCTCTAATATTAACAGATGTTACCTGATCGTTGCTTAAGGAGTGATGACAACACATTTACACTGACAGTGTAGGAAAGCTCTTGCCCTCATTTTCTCAGCCACAGGTATAATTATTCCGCTTAATAGTCACTATCTGAAAGATTCTCACTTTTGAATAGAGTCATGTCAAAATATCCCATAATGATTATCAATTCCTTCACATATTCGAAGTAGCTATAATCCCCCCTATATTGTTGGTGGGAATCTAAATTGATGCAGCCACTGTGGAAAGCAGTATAAAGGTTCCCCAAAAAACTAAAAATAGAAATACTGTATGATCGAGTAATTCCATCTCTGGGAATTTATCCAAAGAAAACAAAACCACTGATTTGAAAGGATATATGCACCCCTATATTTACTGAAGCATTTTTTACAACAGCTAAGATATGGAACCAACCAAAGTGTTCATAAATAGATGAATGGGTAAAGAAGATGTGGTACATATACACAGCGGAATATTATTCAGTCATAAAAATGAAAGAAATCTTGACATTTGCAACATGGATGGACCTAGAGGTTGTTATTCTAAGTGAAATAAGCCAGGCAGAGGAAGATAAATACCATATTTTTTCACTTACATGCGGAATCTAAACAAAACAAAACGAACAAAATGGAAATAGACACTGAGAAGTGACTGGTGGTTACTACTGTTCCCCTGTAGATGCCTTTTCTTTTTAAGACTAAGATTTTAAGATTTTTCATCCTTTAACACTTCAGAACCATGTGTTCAGGTGTTGATTCATCTCTATTTATCCTGCTCAGTATTCAGAGTTTACTTCTGATCTGACAATCTAACCTAGTCTCTTATAAATTCTGATCTGACAATCTAACCTAGTCTCTTATAAATTTATATATTTTTTCTCATTATCTTCCAATTTACTACCTCTCTGATAATGCCTAGTTTAGAACTTACCTATTGAGCTCTCAATTTTAATTACTATATTTTCATTTTTAAGCTGATTATATAGTCCTCTCAGTCATGTTTATTCCATTTCACCCTATTTTTATTTCACAATTATTTACTCTTATGAATATTATTCCTTCATTTATCTTTAAGGATGCTTAAAATACAGAGTACTTTCAAAATTGTTCTAATTTTTAGTTCTGTCTGGATAAATTTATCTTAATTATAATGATGGCTATGTTGGCTGTTTTTCTTGTATTAAATTAGATTTCAGCATGTATTTTGGAATTTTGGTTATAGAGGCTCATCTAATGTGGCTTAATCCCTCCCACCCTTAATTCTCCAGGGCTTCCCTAGAGCCTTTAGTCTGAAAATGTCT
>JAVSCE010005016.1:0-14619 GCA_032199065.1 Smutsia gigantea | reverse complement strand
AGGCCTCTCTTTAAAGCATCTCACAACTTGGCAGCTTACATTATCATTAAGTGAGAAGGCAAGAGAGAGTACCAGCAGAAAAGAGAATTCCAGCATGATGGAAGACACACATTTTTGTAACCTATTCACCCAAGTGACATTCCATCACTTTTGCCATATTTTATTAATTAGAAAAATATATTCTAATAATTTTAATTCTATTCATTAAAAGCAAGCCAGTAGGTCCAGTCTATACCCAAGGGAAGGTACACACAAGGCACAAATACCAGGAAGCTAGGATTTTTGGGAGGCACACTAGCAGCTGCCTACCATACTATTGTGGGATCAAATGATAAACATGTCCACTACCATGAAATGATGATCTATTTATGCAATAACAAGTTTATAATACATAGCTTCTCATAAGCTGAAATCAGTTAAGTAGGTATAATGATCTTATAAAAAAGACTTTGCAATTAATAATAAAGAAATTAAATTATAATAAAAAAGTAAAAAAGAGTGAATGAGAATTGCAAGTTAGTATTAATGCCAAATATTTAGTGAACAGTTTTACATATTTTGTACTGAATAAATGCAAAAGCTTTGAAGTCACACATACATGGGTTCAAATAGAGGGTCCACTACTTACTTGTTAGATGATTTTAGACAAGTTATTTAAAACCTCCAAGTTTCTATTCATCTGTAAAGTGAGGGTACTAATGTCTGCATATCATATATTTACATTTATTCAGGTTAAACACCTTATGTATAAAATCAGATGAGTAAATCGTAACATTGTTATTTTGTGAATTTTACTACTTTAGGATGATCATTTGCTTTGCAGTGAAAGAATTATAATTAGAACAGAAAAAGGAGTGTTTCAATATCAGTGAGAATATAATTATTGATGCCAGGAGTAATATTGAGCAGAGGCAGAAGCTTCATTTGTGGCAAGCAAAGATGCAAAAAACATCAATGAACAGGTGAGAAATTCTGCCCCTAAACTGAAACAAAATGGAGCTCAAAGTAAGTACAGGGAAAAGTTTGGGAAACAGTATATTCCAATATAAAGAAATAGGATCATGAAATTTGGCAGTGATTCCTAACAAAGATATCCTTACAACCCAGGCACTGGTTTTATTGATATTTACATGTATATGACAGTTTTTGGCTTTTTTTCCTAACGATTCAGCTTGAAAGCAGTAGCAGATTGGTTGCCTCCACGAATCAGTCCAATTCTTCATTCTTCCCTGTATCCACTCCATTGGTAATTTCTTTCACTAAAAAGCAGTGAAAGTGTTACAGTGCTGTAAACACCCTGGCTGATCAAACAGTGCCAGAGAAGAATGTCTACCCACTTCTCCCTCATGTGTGCCCTTCATTTGGTTTCCCACAGAATCACTGGTCCATGAACCCCTCACATATTATTTCTGACTTTAGGAGTTAGTGATCACATCATTTATATAGAAGACAAATCTAAACTTCATAAGAGTTAAGAAATATGCCTAAAATCACAGAGCTAGTAAATGGAAGATACTGGGTTTAAACATAAATCTTCTCACTCTTATGTGAGTGAGTTTCCACTAAAATCCTTGTGCTAATAAAATGCTAGAATTAGGGCTAGATTTGATTGATCTAAAAGATATTCAAATAATTTAGGTTAATAAACTTTTTAAATGACTGTGTTCATTTCCATTTGGTTTAGATGTGTTTCCCTGTTGCAAAAAAAAAATATTTTCACACAATACAATGTAATGGATATTACACACTAATTATTGCAGCTCACATGGTGAACCCAGAAAATCTAGGTTCATAAGCATAATCACTAGGTCTGTGTTTCCTCAATGGACTTTAGTTAACAATAATTTTTAAGTATTAGGTTATTAGTTGCAGCAAATGGACCACACCAGTGCAAGATGTTAGTAATAGGAGAAACTGTGGCTGTGGGAAAAGGGGACAGGGGATATATGAGAACTCTCTGTACTTTCTGCTCAATTTTTGTATAAACCTAAAACTCTTCTAAAAAAAAATTCTTTTTAAATTCAATGAGGAATCTGGTAGTCTTTTCTGCCAAAGATGCCCCATTTGAGTATCCACATTCAGAAAAACAAATATAGACAGCTCATACTGACAAAAAAAAACCAAAACAAAACTGAAAGCATTATATAATGAGTAAAAGGAAAACAATCTCTAAAATCTTAAATGAAATCATTAAGTAAACACCTGTGATTCTGGGATATGGAAAGGAACAAATGTCAGTCAACTAGAAATTATATATAAAAAAGTGACATCTATACATTAGAATATGATTCAGTGGAATACAAACCTATGTTCATGGTTTAGAAGATTCAATATTGTTAAAATGCCAATAGAATCAGGTAGATCTACAGACTCAAAACCATCACTGTTAAAATCTCATTTGAATTTTTTGTATAAATTGACAAGTTGATGCTATAATTAATATGGCAATGCAAAGGTCCAGGAAGAGTCTAAACTAACTTGAGGAAGAACAACAAAGTGGGAGGACAAACACCTTCCAATTTTGAAATGTACTACAAGGCTGTATTAATCTAGAGAGTGTGGTACTGGCATTAGGACAGAAATATAGGCTAATAGAATAGAATTCAGATCTATAAATAAACCTACACATGTTGGTTCAATTGAATTTCTACAACATTGTTGAACCAATTTATTGCTGAATGGTAGTCTTTTCCAAATGTGATGTGAAATTGGATGTCCACATGCAAAATATGAATGCGGACCCTAAATTCCAGCAAACAAAACACTGAAGTCAAAATGGTGCAGATGTAAATGTAAATGACAAAATTTTTAGAAGAAATTATACATGCATATCTTTGTTCCTCTGACATTTGCAATGATTGTTTGAATACATTAACAAAGGGGAGAGAATTTTAACTTCACCCAAATTAAAAAATCTTGGAGCTTCAAACATGAATATCAAGAACATACTCAGGAAAAGCTTTGTGGGAATTAATAGAAATTTCACTCAAGAAGATATACAAATGGGAAAGAAGAACATTGGGAAGATGGTTGGGACCATTAGTTTTTTGGAAAATGCAAGTTAAAATGCCAAGGAGATACCAATTCATACCCACTAGAATGGTAATAATGAAACAGAAAATAACAAGCATTTAGGATGTAGAAAAACTGGAAGCCCCATACATTACTACTGGAAATGTAAGATGTTACAACCACTTTGGAAAAGTTTTCCTGATTAATAAGACATTAAACAATCAGTACAGGATTCTGTACTTGAAAAATTAACTTCTAACCAAATTAGACTTTCACCTGAAGTTTTATAGCATCTTTAGTCATAACAGCCTATTAACCTTAAAAACAAAACAGTCAGTTATTTTACCAGGAAGAAAAAAAAAAACAGGCTTATTTGGGAACAGCAGAGAACTGCAGTCCCAAACACAGACGCCACAGTAAAGCCACACAGGCAAGTTTGGGAGACAAAGAGAGAGCCGCTTTTTCATAGACGAAGGGGCCAAGTTGAGGTCTGTTCCAAGCGGAAAGTCCATTGGAGGAAACTGGAAGTCCCATGTCTCGTGGCTTCTCATTGGCTGAGTTGTGGCAGTCTCTCATTGGTTGTGCTGTAGCAGGGCGCAGGGCAGAAGCCGCCTTTCTGCTTCTGGGCAGTGAGGTAGCTTCTAGAATCTGTAGCGTCCACCTCTTTAATGAGGTCTGAGATTTATGGGGTCGTGAGAGGTTCTGTAGTACTCCTGAGGCCGTGTCAGTGAGGTTTCCCTTTATTAATTTTCACAAGCCAAATATGCAGAAAAGGGAAATCAGTGGAGACAAAAAAACGGCACCAAGGAACCTGAAAAACATTAAGGTAAGCAAAAGAAGCCACACAAAAATAACAAGTATGTGAAATGTCTAGAAAAAGAAAATATATAGTAGATTAGTGGTTGTATGAGGCTGTCAGTGAGAATGAGAAGTAACTGGAAACAGGTCCCAGGGGTTTCTCTTTGCTATAGTAGTATCATTAAAAATTAGATTTCTGCAATGGCATACAACTTGTATGTATTTTAAAATTCATTGAATTTATATTTAACAACTTAATCTTTTGCTGTGTAAATTATACATCACAAATTGCTAAACAATTGGTTGCTATACCATCAATGTAAAATCAGAAATAAAAATTAAGGTGACATTAATGTTGATAGCATGGATCAGACGAGAATAACTGATAAAAAATAAATATAAATATAGCAAAACTTGTACACTGCAAACTATAAAACGTTACCAGAAGAAACTTATCTAAATAATCGGAGAGGCATTCCATATTATTGGATTCAAAGAGCCATTATTGTTTAGATGTGGATATTCCTAATAGATCTAAAAATTCATCCATATTGTTAGCAAAATACCACTTTGCATTTTTGCAGGAATTGATAAGCTGAGGGTAAGGTTCATATAGTAATCTAAAGAACCCAGCATAGCCAAGATAATCTTGAAAATTAGAAGGAATTTAGAGAAATTTATCTGATGACAAAATTTACTATGAATCTACAGTTATCTAGATAGTGTAGTACTGACCTTAGGATAGACATATAGATTAATGGAACAGAATGGAGAGTCACAGATAAGTCACAGCCTGTGGAAAACATTTGCTAATCTTACATCAGGTAAGGGAATTGTACCCAGAATACATAAAATGCTCTTTCAACTCCAGAAAAACATAAATATCCCAGTTAAATGTGGGCAAAAGATCTGAATAGAAATTTCACCCAAGAAGATATGCAAATGGACCGAAAGTACATGAAAATAATGGGATGATGGATATATTTTAAAAATAAGATTTCAGTGAACTTCACAGCTCAGTGTATTTATGAACAGTCTTTGAACTGTCACTTAAAATTGGAGAATTTATGGTATATAAATTGTACCTCAATAAAGTTGTATAATAATTTGTATGCAATAGCAATGAAGAACCTTAAAATGAAATTAAGAAAACAGTAAAATTTAGAGATAGAAATTTCTTTGTTATGAAATTCATTTACATCTGCTACTTTTATTTCCAATATTAGAATCATATTTTTGACTCTGTGTCTCCTTCATTCATTCATTGCTAAAGAAAAAAAAAGCGTAACACTACAGTATTATTATAATAACCTAGATTTTTTTAAGGCAGAATTTCTGCTACATTGAATGAAGATAATGAAGGTTTTATATCAGTGAGCACACATGCATTTTAATAGAATATATTATTTTGTTAAAACTTGTATAGGTTTCATAATTTGGCACATATCTTTAGTGACTTCAAATACTAGGATGTGAGATAATGCTTAATACATATATTCCTGATTAGCAGTTAACATTTGATTCAGGATTTTTTGGTGTCACATATTTATCATTTAAACATTGCCCAGCATTATACATGTTGAGAAATTAAGCTAAGTTCAGGATAACTCAAAATTAGGCTGTGAAATGCTTTACTGATTCAGACTTCTTCATCAACCTGTTCCTTAGTATTCTTAACCATATTATAGAATAATGAGAATTTGGGGTTATTTTTACTTTATTCTTTGGATCCCAGATGATGATAAAACCACTACAGGTGGCTCTAATACCAAAGGACACTGAAGTTCGAACCTAATCAACTTATATCAACCACCTAAGAATGAAAGAACTTAGCTAAAGAAATCTGGCCCATAGCATGCTCTTTCTGTGGTTGTATTTTCTTCACCATCTTTCCTTCACTGAATTCACCGATACCCAAGAGCTGTAAAATCAATTGTATTAGAATATGTGGAACTTTTGATTACCACAGCATGCATGCAAATGATTTAATACATTCACGCATTAGCTCAAGAGTTTTATTCAGTAAAGCTCTTCACACAACTTTACCTTTCCAGTTCTAACACCAATATTGAAATTAGCTATGTCAATATAATCTCATGAACACACACACACACAATATACTGTATCACCAACAAACTTGGTTCTTAAGGACATAATGTACTGTCTGATCATTTTCACTGAAGGTTCTGCATAATCGTGTTAATTCTCTTCTCAAATCATGAAAAATTCTTAGTGCTCATGACTTAAAACCCTTTAAGTAAATCCATTCACCCAGAATTAGGTTATATTTGCCTTTCTGTTCTTTTTATAGAGAGATGACTCCAACTCCTTCTGATTTCCTTTTTACAGTGGATTATTTTTTTTATTGCTTTTGTGTTCATACAGTTCTGATCATTTTACCTTTGTTCATACTTTATGCGTTGGTCTCTTGAGTCTCTGCTGTTCTTTCTCTCCTTTCAATACATAGTTCACAACAACTTAGTTTTTAGAATTGCTCTTATATATAATGCACTCAGTAGCCTGTGTGTCTAATATAACAATCTTTTTTGCACAAAAGGGATGTTAAAAACATACAAATAATTGGAAATGTTTTATGCAAGTAAAGTATAACTTATTTACACAGTATTCTCAGTTAGGTACTCATTATTTCCAACTAAGACTGATCTGATTCTAACTCATTTTCAATATCTATACAGGCATACAGAGGATATTTTATTTAGCTTAAGCATAAAATCACAAGTTGTTTTGCTTTTGTTTTTGTAGTTATTGTTGCTGTAATTTGGATATATTACCCATTTGCCATCACCGTGGGTATGGAGAATTCCTACACTTCAGGGGTCACGTTTTCTGGTCTTTACAAGTTAGTGCAATAAAGATTTTTACAGGTTTTAAATAGAAGAGGATTTGTGAAGCTCTAGAGGATTTTAATATAATCTGAAAATCACTGTAAGAGCAAAAATAATTTTGAAAGGCTTGAATTTTCACTGATAACTAGTCAAGACATTGTGAAGAGATGTGTAAACACTAAACAAATACTTTCCTATTATCTATCAGCACTTTTTTTGTTTTGCTGTCCCTGAACAGATGAATAATGTTTAATAATCCTCCAAATCTATTTGAAATTGTTAATACTTGCTACTTGCTAATCAATGCTAAGATACTCAGATCCTTTGATACTGTTATCAATAAACAATACTTAAAACAATTTACCTAGATGCCAACAATATGTCTTTATCCTTGAAATGACATTGATTACAAATGCCAAACACCAGAAATACCTCCTTGGGTTTCTTATGTGTTAATTTAAATTCTAACTCATTCACACTAATTTTCCTCATTCTAGAGTATTTGACAACATAGCATCTAAATCCATGAAGGCCACAGATTCTTTCTTCCACAGTTCCTATGCATTTTCCTGCTTGACTTAGGTCAGTTCATTTGAGGCAGAGGTCACTTTTTGTTGGAGGTTTTCTGAATAGATGACACTTCAAAACTTAAAAAAAATGATATACAAATGGGGGTGAAAAACCAAGACAGAAAGAAGGAGACTGGCACTGCTTGCAACTAGCCACACCTTCCACTTCAACATTCAAACCATGACTGTGCACATTCTCCATCATGCCTTAAACCTAAGTAAGAAAAGCCCAAGTATACAAGAGTGGAAATCTATTCAAAGCTAGATGAAGTCTTTGATTTTTATATTAAATGACATAATTTGATGTATTGTAATTTAATACCAAAGTACTTCTTAAATGGTTTTATTATAATCATATATATTAAGCGATTCAATTAATCTGGTTTTCTTTCCCATCACCAATTATACAGTATTTTACAAAAAGTTATGTAGCCTTTATGCATTTACTACTTGAAAAATAACCTTTTCATCATGTCTTGTATTAATAAATGGTAAACATTCCAACTCCATCTTGCATGTCTTTGTGAAAAAGAGTGCATATTGTCTTGTCCTATGCATAGAGATGATTGAACAGTTTATTCTCCTTTCTTTGAGGTAGCACACTATCTCTTACTGATAAGATTTTGTATTACACAAATAAACTGGTATGTTAACTGATATAAAATGTTTAAAGAAAACATTTAAGTAAAAATGTTTAGGTCAATGCAATGTTGTTTTAAATGCTCTCTGAAAAAGCAACTACCAGATTACAGATGACAGCTACTTGGAGTTTTATGTTATCACTGAATTAAAAAAACCACATATAGAATGGAGACACAAAAAACACCACACACACACACACATACACAAATACAAATTAAAAACAAGACAATTTGGAATTAGTCTTTCAGGTACAGGGAGCTTGCTTGAAACATAAATAAGACACTGTTATAAATGCAGAGTGGTAATCTCAAAATAACAGATTATGTGATCTTGACAGATGCCTTTCTTGACATAGTTTAGAATATTAATGAGATGAAACTGACATGTGAATTAATCTAACATCTTGAAGTAAAGGGAAGTTGTCCTCCACATTTTCTCACAAGTTCTTTTTACTAACATTATAAAACCCTGAAATAAGATAGTTCACTGAAAATACTTTCAGATTTTTATAAAGGCGCATTCTCAAAGTACCAAGTATAACCATATTCAAATATCAGATTTTTACTCTTGTTATTGTTGAAGTTGTTGAATGTCTCTTGTGATTTGACTCAAATAGATGTCCACATTTTCATTCTATATACTTTGAAAATATTATAATATCATATCTAAAGGTGAGTTGTAAAAAAATAATAAAAATAAGCAAAATTAATATGTCAAGAAATGTAAATTAATAAAATTAGCTCTTTTTCATGGAACCTAAAGGAATTAATATTTTCTGAGCACTAAAGTTTGGAATTAGCACTTGATCCATTGACGTATCATTGAAATGTAGAAAATGTTTGGCATTCTGTTTTTCCCTTGTACCCAAATTTTCAGATAGGACCATGTTAAACACCACAAACTAAAAGAGCTGTTGCATTTCTAAAATGTATTCAATTTGCCATATAATTAATAATGTTAATCTGGGATGGGAAAAAAGTAGGTTTCATTTAGAAAAGCATAATTCAATTGAAATTTCTAAAACTTCATTAAACATCTAATATATGTTAAGGGATGTGAGAAATAGAAACAATAAAATGAATAGCATATGCTCAAGGAAAACTAGGCTTACCAAACTAAGTTATTTAAAATATTTTAGAATGGAATACGTATCTTACCAAGGTCACAATTAAAAGTTTCATTCAGTCAAGATCACAGATGATACATCTAGAATATGTCCAGACCAACTCTTTGCTAGTTGACCACCCAAAAAATCAAAAGTAAATAAATCCAGTTAAGGAGATGATTAATAATAAATCCAACACGACTATCCTAGCAAATAGACTTTTGTATTATTTTAGCAAAGACATTAAAATTCAACACATCCAAATGAACTATCTTCCTTCTGAAATCCATTCTTTCTCTAGTTTTTCTAACCCAATAAATAGCTTCATCATTCACATTTTTGCCAAGAAAAATCAATTATGTCATCTTCCTTACTCCATCTGATTGACCAGCCCCCTTATCCAAAGTATCACTAAGCACTTCAAATAGCTTTAGGATTTTATCCAACATTGCCCAAACTAGCATCACTTTTTTACTACAATAACGTTTTGCTCTTGTATAAACACCTACTTAAACTTCTTCCTAATTTATTCTCCACATTTTAAAACTTAAGTATATATTTAAAAGCACACATATTTAAAGATACACACATTTGAACATGTCACCATGTTGCTAAAAACCACTTGATCAAAAACCCATGAAAGGCTTCCCATTTTTCTTATGATAAAAACAAAAATTGTTAATCCTGTAAAATTCAATATCTAATGTACTTCATCTCCCCATAGCTTTCCAAACTTCAATAACACTGACCTTCTAGCTTTGGAAAATAACCAGCACACATTCTTCCTGGAATGTTCTCCTGTCTGTCTTACCCTATTGTGATTTAGTTTATACACATTAATATTTCAGACTTCAGCTCAAATCTAACAACTTCAAAGACAGCCTCCAAGACAACCTGCCAGGTTGAGTGTCCTAGTGTAGCAATCAGGCACCAGTTAGGAAACAGAACCCACACTATGTAGGTCAATAGACTGGAACTGGAGTAAAGCCTAGGGAAGAAGTAGTGTCACCATATGTCAGGAGTTGGAGGCACCAAATGGATACTTGATCCACAGAGGTAGAAGCCGCCCAGTTGGAATTACAGCCTAGGAGGAAACAGAGCCACCACCAAGAGACCCTCCTAAAGCAAAGAGAGACAGGAGGGTTATCTTGGGCTCTCTCTCCTTTGGACCCTCCAACCTTCTACCCCTGCCTACCATTAATGAAACCCATAAAGAAGCCAGATGTCAGAAAAGCCTGCACAGTGTTGTTTGCAGTATTAGTCCTATAATAAAAAACAGAGCAAGGAAGGGAAGAAAATGGATCTAAGAGCAAACAGGCAACTTGCTGGCACATTCAGTTATATGCTTGCAAACATTTTCTAATTTGTCTTCCCAGAACTCTTCATGAATGATATCTGGTTTCCCCAATAAAGTGTTAGCTCCATAGGAGAAGAATCACCAGTGTCTTTTTCGTATTGTAACTCTAATGCTCAACATGGTCCTCAAGAAATACATTGAATAAGTATAAAAATCATTGAATCAATTAAGTTAACTCTTGTGATATTTAAAACAATGTTTTAACCCTATAACAAAATTAATCTGGCAATGAATTTCAACTATTCTAAACGTATTTGGGGCCACAAATACTTTTTTAAAAATGTATTTTGGTATCGTTAATCTACAATTACATGTGTAATATTATGGTTATTAAACTACCCCCTTCATCAGGTCCCCCTCAACAAACCCATTACAGTCACTGTCCATCAGCGTAGTGAGATGCTATAGAGTCACTACTTGTCTTCTCTGAGTTGTACAGCCCTCCCCGTGCCCCCCCAACATTATGTCTGCTAATCGTAATGCCCCTTTCCCCCCCCTTTTCCCCCTTGTCCCTCCCTTCCCACCCATCTTCCCCAGTCCCTTTCCCTTTGGTAACCATTAGTCCATTCTTGGGTTCTGTGAGTCTGCTGCTGTTTTGTTCCTTCAGTTTTTTTCTTTGTTCTTATATGCCACATATGAGTGAAATCATTGGATACTTGTCTTTTTCGGCTTGGCTTATTTCTTTTTGTGTGTGTGTGTGTGTTTATTTTATTTATTTATTTATTTTTACTTTTTATATAATTTATTTTGGTATCATTAATCTACAATTACATGTGCAACATTATGGTTATTAAACTACCCTTCATCAGGTTACCCCCACCCACCCCATTACAGTCACTGTCCATGAGCATAGTGAGATGCTATAGAATGACTACTTGTCTTCTCTGAGTTGTAAAGCCCTCCCTGTGCCCCCCCAACATTACATCTGCTAATCGTAATGCCCCTTTTTCCCTCTTATCCCTCCCTTCCCGCCCATCTTCCCCAGTCCCTTTCCCTTTGGTAACTATTAGTCCGTTCTTGGGTTCTGAGTCTGCTGCTGTTTTGTTCCTTCAGTATTTTTTCTTTGTTCTTATACTCCACATATGAGTGAAATCATTTGATACTTGTCTTTTTCGGCTTGGCTTATTTCACTGAGCATAATACCTTCTAGCTCCATCCATGTTGTTGCAAATGGTAGGATTTGTTTTCTTCTTATGGCTGAATAATATTCCATTGTGTATATGTACTACCTCTTCTTTATCCATTCATCTACTGATGGACACTTAGGTTGTTTCCATTTCTTGGCTATTGTAAATAGTGCTGCAATAAACATAGGGGTGCATCTGTCTTTTTCAAATTGGGCTGCTGCATTCTTAGGGTATATTCCTAGGAGTGGGATTCCTGGGTCAAATGGTATTTCTATTTTGAGTTTTTTGAGGAACCTCCATACTGCTTTCCACAATGGTTGAACCAATTTGCATTCCCACCAGCAGTGTAGGAAGGTTCCCTTTTCTCCACATCCTCGCCAACATTTCTTGTTGTTTGTGTTTTGGATGTTGGCCATCCTCACTGGTGTGAGGTGATATCTCATTGTGGTTTTAATCAGCATTTCTCTGATGATTAGCGATGTGGAGCATCTTTTCATGTGCCTGTTGGCCATCTGAATTCCTTCTTTAGAGAAGTGTCTATTCATGTCCTCTGCCCATTTCTTAATTGGATTATTTGCTTTTTGTTTGTTAAGGTGCATGAGTTCTTTATATATGTTGGTTGGATGTCAACCCTTTATAAGATACGTCATTTATGAATATATTCTCCCGTACTGTAGGATATCTTTTTGTTCTACTGATGGTGTCCTTTGCTGTACAGAAGCTTTTCAGCTTAATATAGTCCCACTTGTTCATTTTTGCTTTTGTTTCCCTTTTCCAGGGAGATATGTTCATGAAGAAGTTGCTCATGTTTATGTCCAAGAGATTTTTGCCTATGTTTTTTTCTAAGAGTTTTATGGTTTCATGACTTACATTCAGGTCTTTGACCCACCTTGAGTTTACCTTTGTGTATGGGGCTAGACAGTAGTCCAGTTTCGTTCTCTTACATGTAGCTGTCCAGTTTTTCCAACACCACCTGCTGAAGAGGTTGTCACCTCCCCATTGTATATCCAAGGCTCCTTTATCAAATATTAATTGACTATATGTTTGGGTTAATGTTTGGATTTTCTATCCTGTTCCACTGGTCTGTGGGTCTGTTTTTGTGCCAATACCAAATTATCTTGATTACTGTGGCTCTGTAGTAGATCTTGAAGTCAGGGAGCGTAATTCCCCCTGTTTTATTCCTCCTTCTCAGGATTGCTTTGGCTATTCGGGGTCTTTTGTGGTTCCATATGAATTTTAGAATTATTTGTTCCAGTTCATTGAAGAAAGCTGTTGGTAGTTTGATAGGGATTGCATTGAATCTGTAGATTGCTTTAGGTAGTATAGCCATTTTGACAAAATTTATTCTTCCTAGCCAAGAGCATGGGATGCATTTCCATTTGTTAGTGTCCTCTTTAATTTCTCTTAGGAGTGTCTTGTAGTTTCAGAGTACAGGTCTTTCACTTCCTTCGTTAGGTTTATTCCTAGGTATTTTATTCTTTTTGATGCAATTGTGAATGGAATTGTTTTTCTGATTTCTCTTTCTGTTAGTTCATCGTTAGTGTATAGGAAAGCAACAGATTTCTGTGTGTTAATTTTGTATCCTGCAACTTTGCTGAATTCAGATATTACTTCTAGTAGTTTTGGAGTGGAGTCTTTAGGGTTTTTTATGTACAGTTTCATGTCATCTGCAAATAGTGACAATTTGGCTTCTAGTTTACCAATCTGGATGCCTTGTATGTCTTTGTTTTGTCTGATTGCCATGGCTAGGACCTCCAGTACTATGTTGAATAACAGTGGAGAGAGTGGGCATCCCTGTCTTGTTCCCAATCTTAGATGAAAAGCTTTCAGCTTCTCGCCGTTAAGTATGATGTTAGCTGTGGGTTTGTCATATATGGCCTTTATGATGTTGAGGTACTTGTCCTCTATACCCATTTTGGTGAGGGTTTTCATCATGAATGGATGCTGAATTTTGTCAAATGCTTTTTCAGCATCTATGGAGATGATCATATGGTTTTTGTTCTTCTTTTTGTTGATGTGGTGGATGATGTTGATGGATTTTCGAATGCTGTACCATCCTTGCATCCCTGGGATGAATCCCACTTGATCATGGTGTATGATCCTCTTGATGTATTTTTGAATTCGGTTTGCTAATATTTTGTTGAGTATTTTTGTATGTACCTTCATGAGGGATATTGGTCTGTAATTTTCATTTTTGGTGAGGTCTCTCCCCGGTTTTGGTATTAGAGTGATGCTGGCTTCATAGAATGAGTTTGGAAGTATTCCCTCCTCTTCTATTTTGTGGAAAACTTTAAGGAAAGTGGGTGTTATTTCTTCTCTCTATGTCTCGTAGAATTCAGAGGTGATTCCATCTGGTCTGGGGGTTTTGTTCTTGGGCAGTTTTTTGATTACCGATTCAATTTCATTGCTGGTGATTGGTCTGTTTAGTTTTTCTTTTTCTTGCTTGGTCAGTCTTGGGAGGTTGTACTTTTCTAAGAAGTTGTCCATTTCTTCTATGTTTTCCAGCTTGTTAGCATATAGATTCTCATAATATTCCCTTATAATTCTTTGTATTTCTGTGGGGTCCATCATTATTTTTCCTTTCTCATTTCTGATTCTGTTTATTTGTGTAGATTCTCTTTTTCTCTTAATGAGTCCGGCTAGGGGTTTATCTATTTTGTTTATTTTTTCAAAGAACCAGCTCTTGGTTTCATTGATTTTTTCTATTGTTTTATTCTTCTCAATTTTATTTATTTCTTCTCTGATCTTTATTATGGCCCTCCTTCTGGTGACTTTGGGCCTCATTTGTTCTTCTTTTTCCAATTTCAGTAATTGTGTCTTTACACTATTCATTTCGTAATGTTCTTCCTTCTTTACAAAGGCCTGGATTGCAATTGCTTTCCTCTTAGAACTGCCTTTGCTGCGTCCCACAGAAGTTGTGCCTTTGTGTTGTTGTTGTCATTTGTCTCCATATACTCTGATTTCTGTTTTGATTTGGTCATTAACCCATTGATTAATTAGGAGAATGTTGTTAAGTCTCCATGTTTTTGTGAGCCTTTTTGATTTCTTTCTAAAATTTATTTCTAGTTTTATACCTTTGTGATCTGAGAAGTTGGTTGGTAGGGTTTTAATGTTTTTGACTTTACTAAGATTCTTTTTGTGGCCTAGTATGTGTTCTATTCTG